>JAJHUR010084298.1:10013-45368 GCA_027495735.1 Lutjanus campechanus
GTAACAGCAGTCCATAAAGACACGGTATCCAGCTGTAGACGGGAGCAACTCGGTGCTTTTATATACGTCCCCTGAAATCCTCCATAAAGCATCACCATAATAAGGGTTTTAGGCGTCCATTCTGAACAGATTTTCACTTGGCCCTTTGTGTCGGAGAATCTCACCTGGTCTTTGGAGTGGGGGCAGAGGGGAGCAAACCTTCCTGCCCCGACTATGGAGAGACAGCCTTCCTCTGTAACCCACTCTCATTCACAGACATCATTCATGTGCAAATCATCCTTGGACCTATTGTTCACCCACTGCGCTTCCAGATACTTGCTGAATCAAGTGATAAATGTAATGGCAGGGCTGGAGATATGTTGCATATGAGTGAAAAAGAAATAATAAGATCTATCAGAGAACCAATTCGTCCAAAAGGGGAAAACTAACTTTATACGACTAGTTAAAACAAAAGCTGACTTGAATTTTTGAGTAATGCTAATACTTCTTTCTTTTTGTGTATGAAAATATACACTTTCATCAACATGTTTCGTCTTTAGTGAATGCAGTCTTGTAAAAATTTTGCTGACAGGATCAAAAATGACTATTTCTGTGTTTAGAGACAAATGGTACCAAGTTACGTGCCGTAACAGTTGGTTTGAGTAATGATTAAAATAATTCTGTGCAGTACCTATGCAGCATTAAAATAATTTCAGGGTCTCTTCATGATGATTTTATTTGATAATTATAACAAGACAGATGCTGTAATATTCAAACTGTGATCAAAGCATGACTATTACATTTGAAACCATAGAAAGGTAGAATATCAATAAGATATCAATAAGTATTTGTAAGTAGTCGCTTTCCATCTCTAGCTATTTGGAAGATGTAACAGTTAACTTGTACTTGTACATAATATTTCTGTGTTCTTGGAACATCTAGATTAGTGACTCGAGCCAATGTGCTGGATATACAAGGCAAAACATTACTGTTAATATTTTAAGAAAAAAAGTTCCATACATAATAAATTAGCTGTAAAAGTAATGAGGATTTAATGCTAATTATAACAGAACAGAACCCTTTTAACAGACAACATTCTGACATTTTGGAAAAACAAATGGAAATAGAAATCAAAGATGGCTGAGTTCCATTTAGCTGCTTTCCTTTCTGACTGTGTCCAAAATGACTCCCTCGTTCACTCAATCACTACTTCCTGTATAACAGACACTCAAAAGCTACTTGATACCACTTATAGACTACACTTATAAATGATTTATAAAAGGTTCATAATTAGGTTGTAAACACTTGATAAATAATGAATATTCAATTATAAACAAGTTCCAAAAGTTTTTCTAACAGTTTATACATTGATGTGGGCTCACTATTTGGCAAGATCCAGTTGCATCTGACTACTACTATTTGAGTTGAACTGTCAAATGAAACTTGTTGACTGTTCAGATATGCTGACAGTGGCTACATGCTACAAAACAAGCTAAGTAGAGAGCTGAGGTTCAACAGTACGGGTAAATATGGTCTCACTATTTAGCAAGCAACAGGTCATTGATGCCCCTTTGTATCTAATATGTTACAACAGCTCATCAATGGTTTATAAAGTGTTTACAACCTAATTAATAACCTAATTATAAATCATCTATAAATCATATATATACTAGTTTACTCTTTATTTACTAAAATAAAGTTTAATTTATTATAAAGTTTATTATTAGTTTATTTACTAAACTGTGAACTGATATTTCTATTTCTCAGTCATTGTCAATTTTGAATCTATATGTGAAACACATTGCATCTTGGGATCATAGAGACCAGCGTACATTTTCGGGACACTGCAGCCATGTTGATATGAAATAGTAGGGTAAACACTGGTGTTACCAATAATACTAATGAAGGTCTCATTCCATTTAGTGTAGCGGAGCCTTTCCAATGAGCCAACATGTACAACAGCAGCACTCTGACTCCATTTGATGTGAATGGAACAGAACCCTAATTAATATCACTGGCCTCCTGTGGCGGAGTGCAGGCTACATATGATACACTCTACAGTAAATAGTGAGAAATTTTGGACACAGCCCTGGTTTTGTGCATTCTGACTCACTGTCTGACTTGAATAGAACAGAGCCATCAGTAATGTTATGAGTAACGCCTGTGCTTGCAGTGTAAAAGACTAAAATTTTGTCAGAGGGTGTCCTGTGTGTAAATGATACGTTGTTACTTAAATCTGAAAGGGTGTATTCTCTGTACAGGGGCAGTTCTGGGGAATGGGTTTCAGGCTGTGGCTGAAGGAAGGTCACTCACTAGTGGACACCTGCTGTTGGTGCTGCACTTAAAAGTGATGTATCAGAAAAATCATCACTCATTCACTGCTGACAGTGAATGTTTATGTGTCTCGATCATGCCTGTCCATCTGGCTCCACACATTTTTAACACTTTCATAGCTACACGACACTGCCACTAACATCCTAAGGTACATCAGAAGGAAACTGTGGAATTAGATACTGCAAGACTAAGCGCGTTCTCAGTTAAAGGTACAACGCTCTGGAATTCTCTACCTGTCAGTTTAAGGCAGATTCAGTATTTTAAAACATTTTCTACAACAAATCTTGGTTAAACTTGGCCAGAACTGTGATCAAAACACCTCCTAGGCATTATTTGCATACTTTCCTGATGTTTCGTATTTTTGTTTGTTTGTTTGCGTTTTGTCATGGATGATCTTTGTCTTGGTCTTGATTAGACTAGACGTACCAGTTTTAGGATTTTAGACTGTGACGTGTAATTTTAACAATTATCAATGCCAATAAAGGGACAAGTGTTGGAAATTAGCTTTGGCTGTAAACACATGTACAGTACACGGGACACTGCTTTTTCTATACCTGCGCCTTACAAATACACAAATAAACTAAACTAGAAGTGCTGAACAATTGACTAGGATTGCCATCCCCACACCCATGATGCTAACATGGCCATAAGGCAACTGTGCTAAATAATATACTGTAGGAGGGTTGCAATAATTAATTGATTATTAAATAAAATGACAACTATTTTGATAATCAATCTATCAGTTTGAGTCATTTTTTTAAGAAAAAAAATTTCAGCTCCATAAATGTAAATATTTTCTGGTTTCTTTACTCCTCTATAACAGTAAACTGAATATATTTGGTTTGTGGACAAAACAAGACACTTGAGGACTTCATCTTGGACTTTAGAAAACACTGATCAACATTTTATTTTATAATTTTTGTACCAAGCAACTAATTGATTTGGAGAAAATGATCAACAGACTGCTTGATAACAAAAATAATCTTTACAGGGAAGAATAAAGTAGTTAAAAGGAAAAATAGGTTCAAACATGTTTGGACCTATTTTTCAACTGACATGATTGTGACAAGATAAATTAATAAATTAATCGAGAAAATAATCAACAGATTAACTGACAATGACAGTAATTGTTAGTTGCAGCTCTATACTGTACTCATACACAATGCAAACACTATAATCTAGAATGTGATGCTTTGATGTAGAGTAATATAATTTAATACAAAATAAATATAGCCTACATTCTTGACAAAAAGCAGTTGAACAGGGCATAGCTGCAGATGAATTCATGATGTAGCATGGAGCGTGGAGCAACAGGGGCCTTGGAGATGCAGCTTGATTAAGCTTTCAAGAATCACAAACAAACTGAATAACTGATAACTTGTTTTTGTTTCAACATTCAAGGACAAAATCACTCATCCTAGCCAAAGTAAACATTTTACCAACAACTCTGTTGATCAGTGGAAAAGATTGTTTAACTCTTTATAATGGTGCCTGATCTCTTTGAAAAAAGCCCAAGCTTGTGTAATCAAAAGCACAGCCTTTTGTCTCTCTAACACACATACCAAAGAAGCTGCCGAGGAGGCCACATCAGAATGAATGAATATTTAATTGAGGCCTATTGAGGCAGAAGATCAAAATGACCTTGCTCTAAATGATTATTCACTGATAAAAATAAAAGTAGGGTAGGGGAGAATGGAAGGCGCACACTCGAGAGCCTCGGTTTGTCCAGCAGGCAGGAATATATTACGCAAACATAGGAGAACAAAACCATAGCATTGTGGATGAATGTGTTTAACTTTGCCACTTGCTTTCATCTATGTGTCCCCCCCCACTTGCAGCTAACACTAAATTTTTATTTGAACAGAACTCCAAAATACATAATAGCCATTCTACAAGCACAGAAAGGGAGAAAGACTTTTCAAAATGAACACATTTACTATGATTATTTATGAAATCTACTGTTATGGAGGGATAAATATTTCTCTTGTTAGCAATTGTGAGGAGCTTGGATGAGCAATTAAGATGCGTGCATGAGACTCAAATGCAAGACACCAATGAGAGAACAGTGACCCTTTCTTACTGGGAGTTGTCTGGACAAAAAGCAGGTCAATCTGGCTTGTGAGGGAGCAAGACCCTCCTCTCAACTTTCTAGACACTCATGGCAGCCACTGGTGAGGAAAAAAAAGGGCTGAATTGATATGGACTGAACATGAATGGCTTTAAGCTCAGTACTTGATAGCATGCCAGACTGAAAGGAACCGGCTTCCATACTCAAAAAAAAAGAAAAGAAAAGAAAAGAAAAGAAAAGAAAAGAAAAAAAAGTAGTGGTTGTGCGCTCATATTCTGAAGTAAATGTATGTTATATTGTGTATTGACTTAAATCTTTGTTGCAGGGATTGGGAGATCACTGGAGTTTTCATGTATGTTACAAAAATGACATTCCAGGGCCAAAACTGCCCGCACTTGGAGGACACATGATGTCTAAAATGTACTGACCTATACGCACTGCACAGCTACAATGAGCTTTGAAGATAAAGAAATGTTTTAGCATTCTAAGATTTCACTATAAACACTATAAACATGATTATTTTCTCAATAAATTGATGAATTGTTTAAGGTAAGGTACCGCATACTTTATTTTGGACTCAAATGTCAAATGTGCTCCATCACAAAACATAGTTCAAACATATAAACATAGGTCATAAATACACTTGCATATACAGTACATGCTTAAATTCACATTAGGTGTGCCACAGCTTCCTTGAAACAATAAAAGTAATAAAAAGACAATGTTTTCAAATAATAAAACAAGGTAAAATCAGACCTGTTTTAAATAATAAAACAAGGTAAAATCCGACCAGTTTTAAATATAAAAAACACATACAGTCAGACCAGTTTAAAATATTAAAACCAGGTAGAATCAGACCAGTTTTAAATAATAAAAACAGCCAGTATATACAGTAATACTACAGTACTACAGTAATAGTTGCAGTATCCCAGTCCCTATAAATCAAAGTCATGTACTGTTACTTGCTGCTATTTAATATTTTGACAGAGGATGGAATAGTTGATTTTTTTTGTACAAATTTCATCTATAATTTGGCATTGTGAACCACCAGTCTGAAGGCAACATCTCAGTTTTAATATCCTCTATGTCTGCACATTTCTCACATAAAGGATGGAGGTCGTACTGTTGTATTTTCCTTATGGACCTGAGTAAGACATAAAGCTTAGACTTTAACTGTGCTGAAAGGTTACCATATCATACTTGTATGCCATATTGGCATATACTCTCTAAAAGGCAGCCAGTGCAGGTCGCAAGCAGAGCAGCGCCACCAGGTTTTGGTCTATTAGACTCCCTGCTATTGAACATTGATCAACAATTACACATGGAGTTCACAGGTGCAAGAGACAGTTTCTTTGACAATGGTGGACCATAATGCAACCACATGGTATATTTTGAATGGGCTAAGTTAAATCTGGGAAAGAAAACAATAGTCATATGTACTGGCAACAAACACTTCATCAACAGCAATAAGAAAAGGTTTCCAATAGTACAACTTACACATTAAATTCAAACTGCCATGAAAGCACATAGTGAAGAAGCCCTTGATAGTGAAGTGTGCTACCAGTGACACTCAAACAGCCAATCACTTAACAGGTATGTTGTTTAGTTGCACCATCACATTGTGGCAGAAACAGAAAATAAGTGCAAACTGTGGGGAAACTGTTAACAAAAAAAAAGACAAGTCAGCTCTCCAGTCAGGATGTTTAAGTCTTTCACTTCTGTGCCTTAATAAAGACAGTGGTTAATTTTAAAATAAAGTGGTTAAATTAAATAACTATCAATAGATTGAAATTAAACAAAATTTTCTTTGCTCAGCCCTAGGCTACACAATCACAAGACTACTACGATGCTAATTTTGGAAATTAATAAAGGTGTTCAAGCAGACTTAGCAGGCTCACTCAAAACAGCTGATCACAAATACTGGACTGCACTAACAAAAGTTTTTTTTTCCCCCTCTGTGTAATCCACTAGTTTGTGTGACAAAATGAAAATATTAATCCTTGCTGTCTGGCAACAGTTTGGTGATGTGTTGTTCTGCAGTTATATCAGTACTGAATTGTTTTCTGCCGTGTTGTCAAACAGTCGACGGGCTACAATTACAGATACTGTATTTGTATATTTAACAAAACTGCATATGGTCAGACCTTGACCTTTGTTACCTACAGTTGATGGAGCTCTATGGGTGCATAAAGAGTGAGTCACAACATGAGATGTATTCACACAACATTTTATCAATAGACATGGCTGTTGTGCATGTTCTTGTTGTGCTCACTCATTTAGCTAAAATGCATTTCTCAACCGCTATTGAAGGCTAAATGAGTTATAGAGCATTATGTTAAACCTTTTATTAAAAGCTACATATGTTGCTTCAGCCCTGATACAAAACATCGCTCTAAATTGTTATTGATTCAATTTTGAAGGTGAGGATGATGATGATGATGGCCTGAGGAAGATCCTTCAAAGATAATGTCCTAAAAGAGAATTATTCATTTGGAGCCCAACAGTGTGCAGACTCCTCTCCTTTGTACCCTGCAATGCAGTATTTGTCTTGCACCTGAACATTTTTTGTATGGATGTGGTCCTTCTTCTGAAGCTGATGATGAAGAAAAGCTTTTCTCTTTGACCTCATGTTGCTGCTAATATTCTGTAAATCTGACAGAAGTTTTTCACAATAAAAAAAAAAGAGAGAATACGATTTTAAGTCTGACATTGCTTCACAGATGTGCTGTTTAGGTTGGTGAGCTTATTATCATCTGAAAGAGACATGTGCTCGCAAGGACAGTTGAGACCAAATTTGTGATAATTTCACATCTGACAGAGACAAAACCTTGAGTTTAAATTTTTTATAGAAGCACAGAAGAAACTGTTAACTCCACACCCACGCATATATTTTACAATCCATTCCAATGTCAATCATTTTAACTTTTACAAAAAGGTCAATCCCTGCTGCCATCATATATTAATTAATAATGGCTTTGTATTTGTATTTCAGGCTGAGTATACAGTTCATTAACTATGTTCAATAACTTCTGAAGTAGAAAATTCAACCCAACAAAAACATTTTCCAACTGATTTTCAGGACACACTTCCATCAAGTGTCACCAGCTTCTGTAACATCACAGCTCAGAGGTTGTGATGCTCTTCTTGGCTCAGTGTAGTGACTGAATCATCTACAGATGTTGGTGTGCCATGTTTTAAGGGAGAAATCTGTAATATATTCACTCTGATAAATCATAAAATGACCATGATATGCCATCAGAGATTAAGAACACATGCTTCTCCAACAACAGCCAGTATGTTTCCCATTGAATTTGGAAAACCTGTTTCCCGTTTCGTGTTTATTAGAGTTCAAATTAATGCTGAATGTTCACCGAATGACTAAGTGTCTCTTTATGAGTCATAGGAAATCATTGATGATCTTTTAGAAGGAGTAGATGTTTATAACAGTTGAATTGAACAATATGTTAACAGAGTCTAGCAGGCAGTAAGGCAGAGAGTCACTAAACTCACCTCCAGAGTGTGTATTTTAGGAGTGGTGGGCTTTTGTTTTTTAATAACAGGCTTAGCTTTACAGAAACAGACAACTGACAGTTAAACGGCTGACCAACGTACAGTGTAGGACTCATCATTGCTTGTCATTGTAAAAATATAATGCTGAGCTTGTCTTGCGAGCAGATTGTATATTAAATGGGGATTCAACCTATTTAATACACCATTTATGGCTCCAAGTCACTATTTGGACTGCAGGATTAATTTTTTAAGGTAATGATGGCTTCCTGTAGATTCCAACATCTTTAAAAGTGGAATTTTTTATTTTTTGCTTGTGTTCAGGAGTAAAAATAAAAGAGAATATGCTTTTGAAGCTTCCCTCATTGAAGCAAATTACACCTGGAGACACCATCTATTCAGTCCAAATAAACATGGATCACCTTCAAAAAACTAAAACTGCCGATTGTCTGTTAATGTAAAGCTACGCCCATTATCCCAAAAACAAAACCGCACTGATCTGAAAATACACACTCTGGAGTTGGAATTCAGTGACTGCCTGCCAGACCCCATTAACATGTTGCTCAGTTTAACTATTACAAACGCCTACTCCCTATAAAAGATTATTGATGATCTCTTTCAACTCATAAACAGACACTAACCCCATTCTGCAAAACATTCGGCATTAATTTGAACTCTAATAAACATGAAACAGTTGTTGTTAGAGAAGCCGGTATTTCAACTTAACATGTTCCCTTAATCTTTGATGAAATATCATGGTCATTTTATGATTTTGTACAGTAAATATATTACACATTTCTCCTTTAAAACATGCAACACCTACACCTCTGGATGACTCAGTGTAAGAATTGAGCTCTGTCTAATGTCAAACTGACACTGTAATTGAGTCAGTCACTCTATGGATAACACCCCTTAACTGCAAGATAAAACCTTCCTCCCATGACAGTCTGACGACACGCGCTCTGAAAAGAATGAGCTCAATATCACCATCATCATCGTCGTCTCTCTGGCACGGAATCAGAGAAGTTATTTTAAAAAATGTTATTGTGTTAGTACACATTAGTACAATATAACTCCACTTCCAGCATGAGCTATCTGTCGCACACAAGTATCTGTTGACATGCTCCTTAACATGGATATTATGTTAGGGAGCCTTTTAGCAAACTCCAAATTATTCTGCCACAGTCCCTTTTCTGTGGTGGGTCAGGGCTGTCTGAAGCCATTATTGGTAATGAATGTGGAGTCCTACTTTAAAAGGTTCAGGCATGTAAAGTCACCTAAAGCTGACTAATGGAATCCTGCTGACACTGAATGCCAGGGGCTTTTACCACATCCCAGAATGGCAGTTTTGGAAATTTACACTACAGACATAATGAACTATAAATGTAAACTTGGGAATGTGGCCTCCCACACAGCAGCTCGGAGTTATTAATAGCTACAGAACGCTCAATGTGCCTCAAAATCATAAATTGCAGAAGACCAGCGTGTGGTTTTCAGCAACAATTCTGCTACTCGTGACTCATTTGCACGATAATACAGAGGAATTTACACATGCATCTTTGTGTTTCTGCACCACCAGCGCAGTTAGTTAAAGAAGCAGCTGTGAAAATATGTGTAGAGGGTTTGTCGGAGGTTCTAAATATTCTGAGTTTGTTAGCGCTACAACACTTTGTGCCCCGGGAGATGGGCCTCTTCAGCAGGTTCACAGGTCGCGCAGCAGCGTGCAGAGTGGCCATTGTGCTTTGTCATTTCACAGGTGACTCACATCATTACACTCGAGCATGCTGGAGGTAGAGCACTCGGAGATGCTTGCGGCATTCAAAATGCATGATTTTCAGCCTAGTGCAAACAAATCGCTTTAAAAGATCAGTTTAATCTATTTCGAGCTGTTATTATGAGCCGGGAGAGTTGTTCAGATAAAGAGACTGAAGCAGGGTTAACATCAGAGTGTTGGACAACTCTTCACATACTTTACCCAGCGTGAGAGCTGTCAACTTTATTATTTGTTTTTACGATACAGTGTGCATATGATTTACAATGCAGACCACTAAAACAATGGTCAGGGGGTGAATTACTGCGAGCCAAGCCGCCTGAAATTTTTCCAGTGATATAATGTAGTGCATTTAAAAAGCATCTGCGGGGAAATATCAGTCACAGAAGTCGTCAATGTCATCGTTGTTTGTGTTGAAAGGTTGAGGACGTAAGGCAGCTTCAATGTCTGCGTCGCTGTCATCTGAGTCCCCCCAGAAAGCTGCACAAAAAGGCGTCGAGAAAAGAAATGCAAGATAGCATTATTAAAGCAGAATGTTTACCTCTCCATGGTTCACATGAAGTGTAACCTTTTACAATGTCTACATAATTTCTTTATCCAGTCAATTCTACACCGTCTTTACAGGCATTCCAGGATCTGAATGTACTGAAGCTACAGCTCACCTTGAGTTTGATATCTCTGTGGAAATCTTAACTTTTGACCCTGTATACATTCTGACATGTTAAAGCTTTAGACTTGTTCACTCATGACAACAAAATGTACCTTGCCTGATCTGATCACAGCTGCAGATATGTCAGTATAGAGGTGATAATAGCACCCATGAACTGGGATCCACCAGTCGAAGCCATGTTCAGAGTAGGGGTGGGCAATATATCAATTTTGATATCATGATACTAGACTAGATATCTTAGATTTTTGTGATATGGCGCAAGTGTAATTAAGATGCTGTAATTTTCTGAACTTACGATAGTCATTCTACTATTTGCCTTTACTCAAGTAAAATTTAATTGATCTACTATCAGATAAAGATCTGAAATATAACACATGCCATCTCCCTCAACTATATGTGTTGAATATGTAGGCCTGTACGTCTTTATATGTTTCATAGGCCATGTAATGCTGTCAGAGAAAATGCAACATGTGGTTGTGGAAATAAAACTTTAATCCAGAAGGAAAGCACACATTTGGTATTGTCTGGTATAAGCTACATTTTTACTTTAAAAAAACAAAAAAAACAATTAAGCAATTAATTGATCATTAATGTTACCAATGATTGATTTAGGAAAGTGCTTACGATTTGCAACCCTAGTGTTGATATTTTGTGAAAGCACCTCTACAAAACTGTAACAATATTGAGGTATTTGGTCAGAAAGTTTGTGATATTATAGCTGTACAGTTCGGTATGTTAGCAATGTATCATATTCTATGAGATCATCATATGTTTGCACTATTTGGGAATTATAATAGAGAAAATGTGTATACTGAGATATCGTGGCACAGCCTAAAAATATTGAGATATTATTTATAAGCAATATTGCCCAGCCCTAGCCTTTAACTGATATAAGCCCTAACCTCAAATCTATATTATCAGGCAGATTGTCCACAGATTTGAGAAAAAAACAAAACTTGTAAAACTCAGATTGTTATCAAGCACATTACCATTCATTTATTCACTGGTGTATATATTTGTATATATGTTGAATTGGTAATTCTCTTGTATTTTAGTGGCCATGTGTCCTAGATTTTACACTGGTTGACTCCAACAAATATTCACACTTTCTGTTGGTGAGAGAAAAAAAATCTCAAATTTAAAGGTTATGCTAAAATCTACTAAATGTGTCTTTAAGCCTTGCTTGTGGTCATTTTAAGCTGTTTTAATATATTTTGTGTGCTTCAAATGAATAGTGTCTATCACAGTACAAGAAAAATAACATCCTGCAGATCTTCGGTCTTGTTCATCGCTGAAAACTGGGGAAAAAAATCAGCAGATTCCATTTGGACCTGCACATTACTGATGATTATTTATCAAATATCTGATGTGTTAATATTTATTCATTTAACTAAAGAAATCAACGTGATGCTTGTTTCTGTTTGCCTACAAAGTGAGGTGAAAGTGGAGATGCAATCTGCCTTCTCTGTTACAAGAAAATATTTGGATATATTTTGATTTTACAAAATTTATCACACGTCATAATAAATGCATTTGTCAACAATGCTTTTTCATGGTATTAATTAGAGCAGTTAATGAACTGACCATCATTCTTTGGGCTTTTGTTTGATTTTAGACATTTCCCTAAAATTGGACCGTTTTAGTTATTTACTAAGGGGTTAGGTAGAGCTTGCTGACAACGTAAATCTAGGTTTTCAGTCACCTGGATTTGGCTTCAAGGTCATTTTTTTCATTTACACATCCTCAAAAGGCATAGCTGCATTTACAGAGAAATTTAATCAAACAGTTGGTGTTCTTGTGAGTCTCCAAATTTACAATAATTTCATACATGTTAATGCACAAACCTCTTTATGGTGATCTGTTCGGTGTAATTAACCTTTTTTTGACACTGTCTTCACACGCAATTGAAATGACTTTGTCTATACTCACCTTTTGACTGCAGAGCAGAATGAGCCTTTGAGTTGGTTTTCTCTTTCCTAGAAACACAAAGACAGTTATTAGCCTTGTAAAGTTATTACCTGAGGCTTTCTCTGAAAAAGAGCTGCTAATTCTCACCAAAAATAGCTAAAAAAAGGGAAAAAAGGCAGGCAGACAGTGCAGCAGAGGGACTTCCTTGACTCCTGTTCTAATTGTGCCAAAAGACTTCCACAAGGCCCTCTTTATTCAAAAATAGTCCAAAGACAGGGTTGCCAGGTTCCCATAGCTCTGGTGATATCGCTATGTAAATGTGTGACCTCCGAAAAGGCTTTGATCTACCTCAATGCATATGCAATAAGGCCCCCCGGTCCACTTTTAAAGGCCTCCTCTTTAATTTACATCATCACAGCGCCTATTCAAAACCCCACAATATAGCCTCATCATCTCCCAGGTTAGCATACATATCCATATGGCTTATTTGTTTGGCCCTTCTATATCGGAGCAGTGTTGACGCTTTTCTTAGAAACGGGAAGAAAAAAAGGATGCAGAGTTTTTAAACAGATGAGCTTGAGCAAGGAAACTGTTGTGCGGCCTCTTCCTCCATCTGCGTCAATTCAAACCCATGACCTCTTTGATTGTCATCCTCTCAATCACCCTCATCTCCTCATCTCTGCCTCAGCAAAGTCTTGGCACATGTGACTGTACATTGAGTATAAGGACCAAATTACTCTGGCTGCATTCCAATTGCCATCTTCTAAACTATATATTGCTGCTGCTTTGCACCACTCAAGGCAGAATGAGAGAAAAAGGATGCAACTCCCATTCCTAACTGCGAACAGATTGTTTCCAGCTAAAAGCAATATACCATACAGCCAGTATAATGATTAGAATATAACCTTTATATTCATAAGATATTCTGATTAGACTTCCAACAG
The DNA here is from genome assembly GCA_027495735.1 of Lutjanus campechanus. Lineage (NCBI taxonomy): Eukaryota > Metazoa > Chordata > Actinopteri > Lutjaniformes > Lutjanidae > Lutjanus > Lutjanus campechanus. Next base: position 23,195 of record JAJHUR010084298.1, read on the forward strand.
GATGATTCTTGCATCTGTTCAGACAGCATATTGAACCTCAGGTGCTTAAAATGCTAGTGAATCAAAGCAGAGGCTGAGTAAGAAAAGCAGTGCCAAAGGAAAAATGAAAAGAAAGCAAAGAGACAATGACAGATAATCAGCCTGTGAAACTGAAGGTGAGGGTATTAGGGTGTTTTATTTTGATGAAAAAGACAATTTTGATCGCCAAAATATGTGTATGTTAGTAAATGTATTATCAAACCTTAGGATTGTGGTGAGTGGAGAGTAGTACAGATGGTATTTTGTTTCTGTGTAGCATAATTTGACTGGAAAATTATGACAGGCGCTGTGTTTTGTTTGTAATATCTCCACAGGATATATCAGCAATAGGAACAGCTAATGTCAGCTTCACTTGCCAGAATCAACTACTGGACCATATTAGCCTGAAGATTAAAGTAAATAACATCATCACAGTAATAGTCGTGTACTTATTTTTGTGATTGTACCGTTGGAGGTAAAAGTGGATACTGCTTCAACATTCACTCAACATGTGAACATAACTTTGAGTTTTTGGAAGGTGAGTATAAACTCTAATCTTTTCGTATGTTCAGAAGTGACAGTAAGATTTTCTTCTGCCTACAGACTGATCGTGCACTGCATGTGAAGCTTTTGCATTTGCTGTAATAGAGGATTTTGTTCGCCAAAATGTGCACGTTAGCAAATGCATGGTCAAATCTCGGTTTGTAATATCACCCTTGATATTATGTTTAGGAACAGCTAATGGGTAACACTTTATAAGAAACATCAATAAATGGTAAACTGTAGTTAATAGTTATTTCACTGTTAACAAAAAATGTGAAGCATTTGTTAATGATTACAAATGATTTGTAAACCCGTGTATAGGTAACTTTTATATGTTACGTTATAGACGTACATGAACTGACATAAGTAACGTACTTATTATTTTAACCCAAAGCATGACCTTCTCCTAATCCTACTCAACTAGCTTTTATGCCTTTATTTTGAAAGTCTACCTGGACATTATAAATTTATTATTGCTAATTTGACTGTGGAGCCCTGCATGTACCTGCAGTGTCATAATTGTGAAATGTAGGGCCACTGACCAAGCTGCCATATTTGATGAGTTGAGAGTGAGAACGTGTTGTCTATAAACATTATCTGGATAGTTACTGTAGATAGTTAATAAACACTGTGTGGTGAATTTATAAAACTGAGTGAGTTTATAAAACTTTACAATTGCCTAATAAATAGTTTATAAAGCATTTATGAACATTATTTGAATGTTTAACAGTAGAATAACTTAAAGTTTAATTAATTATCAATTTACTACTTTCAATGATTGCTATTATTATCTCCGCTGGAGATAAAACTGGATATATGAATCCAAAGTACTTCAATATGCACAAAATGTGAAAATGACTGAGTTTTTGATAGAATCATAAATCCTTTGTATTTTTAGAAGTGACAGTATTTTTTTCTGTCAAAACTATAGCACAAAAGTCATTAATTGTTGACAGATTTTGGGATAGACTAAGGATAGATACCAAGGTGAAGAACATATCTACATGTAAAAAAAAAAGACATCCACCTGCCATCAACATTCAGCTTTTTATACTGTGTAAGAGATAAAGCACAGACGCTGGAGCACAACTGCACCACGAGGACTGGTGCATCCATTTACAACTGTTAGGAAACAGATCTCGAGCGGAGCCTGCAGCAGCAAAAATACAGCAATAATCTATACGATTACTTCCTCTCCTTTGCCACAATAATAGCTGTTACGGAGAGTAAATTAGGCTTTTCTTTTCTTGAACTTCCCCCCGGGATGGGAATGGTCTATCAGCTGTTCCACTTCAGTGAGGGACAGGACTGATTTCAAGACAGGGCTATTACCATAGAGAGCCCAGTCTGGATCTGACCCCACCAATCTAATATTCCGTTTCCATAAACATTTATGCCAGTTCATCTTCTGCTGAGTTTCCCTTAATTGAGGCAATGATCTGAATATGTAAGACTGGGCCGGCCACTGTTTTACAAGCTCTGGTAGACAGAGGTGAATGTAATGTGTAAAATGATGCAAATTACAGCTATTGTAATGTCCTCTTTTTTCCAATGCCCGCTCATTCTCTTTCTCTGGCCTTTGAAATTGTTCCATATTGTTGTTTATCTCATGTTTTAACAGTTACAGTTTGTGTCTGCTATGCATAGCTGAGTCCACAACCACCTTTAAAAATTGCATTATGAGTGCTATATACGTTGAACAATTAGAACTTGGAGGAAAATATTGGGATGTTTTCTTTCTTGTCAAGAGCAAATGAATTCACGATACTGATATTATTGCAATGATCTTTGTTTACTGTGCATTTTGTCTCTGCTTTGGCAAATTAATTACACTCAAAATAGGAGTGTAGGGAGGTGGAGTCTGCAACCATAACTGTGCAAAAGCACACAAAAAGTCCAGCTGCACTCACTAAACAGTAAAAAGGCAACAAAATGAAGTGATAAAGAAGCGAAACGGAAAGTATTTAAGAGCATACAGTGTGTTTAAGAGGCACTTTTTAACACTATATCATCATATGTGTATCAATAAAGCTACTACAAGGAGTTTTTAACTGGTTATGTAACCATTTTTTAATTTTATTCAGATAATTTTATTTTTGACATAATATTTTGTCATTATTATGGTGGAAACACTACCACAGGGGCCCCCAAAATCAATAAAATATGTAAGTTCCTAGTTCATGATCTCAATATTTCATTCATTAAATATCACAATTATTGTCAATAGTGCTATATTGGACCACTCTGTTTTTTTCTATGAGCTGAGTTAAAGCTCCTATATTTTGATATTTTCAAATAATTTTCAAAGGTTGTGAAAATAGAGGTTATGCAGGCTTCTACTGTAATATACATTCTGCATTGACAGTTCCATTAATAAAACCAGTACAATCATGTTATCACATGTCTCAGGCACAGTGAATGCACAAAAAGATGCCAAAAGGATGAGGTTTTCAGACACAGTGAAAAAGAGACACATTTCTTTCAGAATAACACAATGATTACCCAGCTTACAGAAATCCAAGGCACTCTGCTGCTAGTTAGAAGCCCTTTCGAGACTTTTTCTGTACATTTTCTGCCCCTGAGAGCATCGTCCTGATTCTGCTTTGCCACATATTTTGCAATATATCTTTAGGCATCTTGGCTGTGGAACAAATAAACGACTACTACTGCAAATTTCTGTCAAATACGAGTGAGGTCAGTTGAGAACACTGTATTAAAAGTGTGTCAAGGAAGTTTTCAAGGAACTTTTCAGCTATTCAGCTACATTTTCATGCACTGCAGTCAAAGCACACAGAAACGTGAAAATACAAAAGGCTGAAAATACAAAAGGCTGCAAACACACATCTGAACTGGGTTTACAACTATTGACAAAAAAAACCCAATGGCACATGGACAAAAAAAAATGCACTGTTCTTTGAAACTGCAATTTAAAGTTAACTACCAGGGAAGACTAGAATATGTGTCTTGGAGACAATGAAGACAAATGTGTCACATTAGGGACTGTGAGGACCGTCAGAGGAAATAATGCTTACCAAGCATTTAATACTGCCTTGCACACACCGATAGCTCGAAAACTGCTTTTATTTACCACTGGCTTTTTTTAAGCTCCTGCCACCCACACACAAATGCTAATAGCACAATAGCACTTTTGCACAGCGGTGCTTGTCTAAAGGTAAAGGGAGACCCATCACCTCATCATTCCCATCAACTCCTACTCCCATCCCAGCTATGACCCCGCAGAAACATTGTTTAGGCTCCGTTTAGATGTACTCTAACAGGCCTGAATGGTAGCAGGATATAGCCCTCAGTAGGGGGCAAACAGTGAGAGGCAACTGTGAGTGCACTGTGAGTGGGCACTCTCTAACGTGTGAGTGCTCTCTGCTGGCGGTGAGAGTGTACTGCAGCTCAGAGGAAGAGGCATCGAGGCCAATGATTTCAACCACAGTGAGCTCTCCTGCTGACTGGTGGCAGTCTAGTGGAGACGGCCAGAGGAAGGGATGGCTGGAGGACGGATCATTCATCTCTTGTTACGTTTTTTGCTTTGAGCATCATAACCTACGTGAGGGCAGACATCCATTTGCTGGCTTGTTCAATACACGTATCGGTGTGGAGAAAATAATATGACCAAGGCACAATATAAAGCAAGGCAACAAAACAGTGAAAGCAGACACAAGGCTTAATAAAGTACCACATATTTCAAAACTGAACATATCCGTCTTCTGTCTAGAGTAACCACAACAAATTCATTTGAGGAAAGTGATATTTGCATGTAGAGTTGCAACAATTAATCGATTATGAATTGATTATGAAATTAATCGCCAACTACCTTTACAATCAATTAATCAGTTTGAGTAATTTTTTAAGAAAAAAAAAGTCTAAATTCTCTGCTTCTTAAATGTGAATCTTTCTGGTTTCTTCACTCCTTTATGACAGTAAACTGAATATCTTTGGGTTACGGACATCTAACAAAACATTTGAGGACGTCACACTGAGCTTTTTGACACACTGATCAACCAAACAACTAATTTAATAATTGAGAAATAATACATTAACAATAGAAATCATTCTTAGTGACAGCCCAGTTTGCATGGTTTTAGGGTATGGACTTTTACTAACCCTGTTAATTAATCAAAAAGCTGAATATAAATATTGAAATAAACAAACAAAAAGCACAGAAATTGTTTGATAGCCAGCTTAATTCTTTAAAGGGCAAACAGTCTTTCTTTACTGGTGTAAGGCAGCCAATGTAGGACAGTGACCTCCTCTGGTTGGAGCCTCTAAATGCTGCCTGTCTCTAAAGTCACTGTCTAGTTTCTCCTGTTTTAGCCTGGTTGTCTGGTTCCAGCTTCTTCAATGTGAGGATTTGCCCCTTCTCTTTGTCATTTATGATTGTAAATGAGGAATGTTTGGGGTGTGGACTGGTGCTTGAGCAAAAGAAACAACTTTGAGCTCTGGAAAATTGTTTTGACATGTTACAGACTGAACAATTAATCAATAAATCATGAAAATAATTGGAAGATTAACTGATAGTAAAAATAATTGTTGCAGTCCTAAAAAATTGCAGCACATTATTTGGCTGTTTCTGAGAGCGGATATTCTGCAACAAAAATACATACAGAAGTACAGATTCACTGCTGCCATATGCCTGGTTGTGCGTTTTCTTCCTTACGTCTTACACTACTCATCATTATATTCTCTGTTTAAATGTTTACATGGATTTTAGAGAGGAATCCTCCATCTTTTACCACCTCTTTGTCTGGTACTGTCTCTCTGTCTCCCTCTATCTCCCGCTCTTCTCTTTCTCCGTCCCTCCTCCCCTCGGGCCCTTTTTCTCAGCTCATGTCCCTCTCACCCCTCCATCCCTCCTCCCAGTGAGCTGTCAGAGATCCACACACATCGCCTCCCCATGAGAGAGCTTCTGATTTTGACACTCTGAGTGATTTGAGGTCGAATGCTTGAGCACATCCTGTTGTCCAAGGCAAAGCTGTAAACCACTAATTGTTGAGTCAAGGTTTTTGTCAAGCAGGCACTAGGCACAACAATCATCACACCAGCTGATGGCTGGAGTATTTTGTGTGTGTTTGTGTGTGTGTGTGCGTGTATGTGCACATGTGTTCAAGCATTTTTTAGGATCAAAAACGGAGGAGGGGAATAAAAAGGTATTAACAAACCCCAAAATAAAAATAAGAAAGGAGTGGCATCTGAAATGCCTACAGTAGAAAGGAGCACAATGATGCTTTGCACGAGAGGAAGCAGTGGCATGCACTCGCATACAAAGGGGAACAAGTGGTCTTTACATGGAGTGCAGCTGCTTATTAAGACTCACTCCTTCGTGCATTATTCCTTTCATCCCCACTCAACCACAAAGTGATTTTACTTTGCCACTTACAAAGACAGCAAAAGATTTCTAATGGACAAATCAGTCGCTTCCCCACGAGTTATAATACAATAAACAGCACATTCTATAAAAGTATCTGACTGAAAAACACTGTGTGGGAGAGCGCGAGGAAGAGGGAGAGGGAAAAAAGAATATGAAAGACCTCAATTCTCTCAAACGCCATAATAGTGAAATGAGCACATATAAATGTGTTAAGAGTATCTCTTTGCATCTTGTATAGACTGCATGTATTTAATCTGTAAAGCTTATTAAGGCCCTAGTCATTGCTATGCAAAGCAGCACCCAGTGCTTTTCTCTCGCTTTTCAGCCGAGTGCAGTGTTTGGCCAATAGGACTGGCCCCCCGCCTCTCATTCTGCATTCATAACATGCAACATTTGCACAATGTATCTCTCAAAGGCCCTGAATAGAAGGCCTTAATACTCATGTAAACAACTGCAAACCAATTACTTAATGAATCGGGCCCACACATAATGAGGAGCCTCACAAAGGGCTATAAATGCATTTTTTGCACCAAAGCCTCTGCTTTAAACTACAATCCCTCTGCTGTAGTCTAGGCTTAACTGGCAAATCATAATTATTGTCTAAGACAACAGAGAGGAAGCCATTTTTGTATTTTGAGTCCAGCTCCATCCTCCTTTTGATGTCACTCATCAGCTCGCTGACAAAATAAAGCAAATAATTAACAAGTAGGATGGAGAAGGAGGGCGGAGGGGAGGAGGTGGTGGTACAGGAAGACAGAGAGGAAGAGGGGCAAAGAGATGGAGAAAGGGCAAAGAGAGCGACAGAATGAGACACAGAGAGAAAGGAGAGAAGCAGGGCAAGAGCATGCTGCAGTGTTATGCTTCTGCTTAAGTGCAGGGCTTCTAGACCACTTGTGGAAGCAATAAAGCGCAAGAAGTGACTGTGGTAAGAGGAATGCTTAAATCTGAGCGTCCAGGAGAAGCAAAGAAAAGATAGACAGGCGAAATCTTTGTATGACCACTGAAAGGATGATGGTCATGGTGACCGGTGGCTCTTGGTGCAGCTTCGTTTCTAACTCTGGTGAGATTTAGGGTTGAGTTAGCATTCAAAAATTTTTGATACCAGGATCAATACCTTGACTTTGATACCAGTTTGTGAACAAAACAACGAGAAAGTAGAAAAAGAACATAATACAACAGGATCTGATTCGTCAACTACAACCACAGTGAACCTATACAGACTATGACCTCCTGTTAGGCTATTTGTAGCTGTTTAAAGCTACTACAAGAAACTTTCATATTTTCTTGATTTATGAGCCCCATGTGGACAAACGTGGTAGTGCTCCCATCTTATTAATCACAAAATATGACATGAAAAATAATCTAAAGAAACATCTCCTCATGCTTCTTTTTAAGTGGCTAACATACTGCTCACTGCAACTTTGCCTCGGAAAATGTAAACACAGGCTTGTTTCATCTGATTTCAAGCAGAATCCAACCTGGTGGCAGCCATTAAGAACAACTATATAGAAACAGACGATCTTCTCATGGACGGTCTTGTTTGCTGATGTAGGTCATATAGAGTCATTAGTAATAAATTGAGACTGTTTCATAACTAATTAAAAACACCTTGTATTCGCTTTAAATAACATTTATAAAATAATAAATCAACTTCCTTTAATGAATATAATTAAGGTGTTGTTACACTGCCCCTGCAGAGCAAAGTTTTGTGACCGCAGTGAAACTGTTGTTAAAAGGTTAAAGGCCAACAAGTATGGATTATGGGAATTTTGAAAGTCGTTTTGAATAAACTTTGACTTTTGAACTTAACATTGCTCTGTTATTGGTAATGTTTAATGTTTGGATCAAACTCTGTTCAGCATCCTCCATCAGCTGTGCCAGTGAGTCTGTGACAGATGCTACTAGTTTAAAAATATATGCGAAGTTTGCGGACATGGTAGCTAAATCTGTCCATGGGAAATTTATTTGTTTCATCTTAATTACAGTAAGACTGAGCTGGCAAAACAGTTTTGTGTTTTTTTTTATGTGTGGTATTTTTGAACTTTGAGAAATCCCTAGTAATTGCCAGAACTCTAGCATTAACGTTAGCTCAAGTTGGCTAGCTGACTCAGTAGCAACTAGAAATTGTCTCTGTTGCCAGTCTGGAATAATAAACTAGGCTTCATTACATAGTTGTTCTAATGACATTACTGATTGTTTTCCAGTGTTTTTCCAGGGAAATGGAGATAACACTAGCAAAAAGTTTTTCATTGCAAATTCCCCCACAATATAAAAAAAACCATTTTGATTATATCTTTTACTTTGTTGGTTACCTGTTTAATTCAATTGCAATATTACACTTGAATGGAGAGTTTTAACATCATTTTTAGCACAACAGTGATGCTGTCAGGACTGAGGCAGCCTTGTGTATTATTGTTTAACGTTACACATTACAGTACAATTACTTACTTCAAAGAAGGAAGCTGTTTTTACTCTGCACTAAAACTCTGCATAAAAATTAAGAAACTCTTGGAATATCTGTATAGTACTGGACAAAAAAATACTGTCAAAAGGAACATTAAAAACTAACAGTAGTGTATCTAATCAGAGGAAGAAGAAGAAAAAGGGAATGACTGTGTGTGTGGCATGTTCATGGTACTGAAACAGTGGCAGGGTGAGACCTAAAGAGCAGCTACCCCAGGTCTGGCATTCAACACCAGGTGTATCACCTCTCGGTCTGTAAGCAACATCATGTTTACCGTCAGGAACTGCTCCGTTCCAGGTTATTCCTCCCCGTGATGGCAAAGAGAAGATGCACCGGGACTTTCACGAGTTGAACATTTAGGTTAACAGACTCACAAACAAGCTAACAGGTTAGCTGCTCTGACGAGTTAAAGCTATATCAAGGAGTTTCTCAATTTAATACTGAACCCTGTTTATGACCTACATAAGTTAATGAGAGTAGCAGCGAAAAGGCTGCATTTCTACATAGTGATTATTGATGCCAGCCACCGGGTCGGCTTCTCCTTGGATTCAGATGAAATGAGCCTGTGTGTCTCCAGATAATAGTTTTTTTGGCATTATATTTTGTGGTTATTACAGTGGAAACCCCACTGTTTTTGTCCACAGGGGCCTCCAAAATCAACAAAAAGTTACTTGTAGTAGCTTTAATAAGTGGCCCTTATTTCACTGAGCTTTCTGTGCAGATAACTAACTGGCAGTTAAAAAACAAAACAAAAAAACAGTGATCCCCATCTCTGGGCGTAATGTCTTGTTTTCCCTGCATGCCTCTAATAAGAGACAGCCAATCACCAGCATTATCAGGTCTTGGTACAAGCATGCGTGTTTATTAGCTCACTGACACTGATGAGATTTACTCCTTAGAAAGAGAAATTTGTCACTGAATGATGAGGCACTTTTCAATCCGCGATAGGATCAAAGCAATTCAGTCAGTGCCATAAAAGTATTGAAGTTCAGTACCCAGCCCTGGTGAGGTTAGACTTTCGGGCATGCTACTTATTTGTCCAGTTGGACAAATAACACAACTTGTGTCTCGTCACTGCTCACGGAGTTCTCTGTTTCTGTCTAATTTTTCCTTCTGCAAATTTTGTTTAATCACATATATTGCGGGCTTCCCATGCACATTAATGACAGGGAGACAGGCACCATCTGAGAGGGTCTGGGCCCGAAAATTGGCTCATGTTTATTAAAGAGGGTGGTCACTGGGGCTGGCAGTGGCAGACATCAGCAGCTATGAGGACCACAATAGAGCCAGCCCATTAGGCTCTTCCCTGGGCTAATAGGCAGACTGGGAGCGCCTGCTTGCCAGGCCAGGGAGATACAGACTTCAGCCCTTGTGTCAGCGTGGTGCCCAGTAATCACATGAAATCAGAGAAGATTATTCCTCATAACGTTTACCCAGCCATTACTACAGCCCAAATGGGTTCGCAGTGAAGAGGTGCTCTGAGGACCCGACATGCAATTGCAGATTTGATGAAGTCGTGTTGATATTCAAATGTAACCGTGATGGTGTTAGCTTCCACCAAGCTATTTATCATTAGATCTTCTTTTCCAACCCACTTAGGGCACTGATTTGAGCAGCCTAAATGCATTTCAAGGGTGAAAAATGAAAGGACATTTGTCCTTGTCAACACTTGAGTCCCCTTCTTCCAAAACAGTTGTCCCTGATTCTCTTCTTGACATGATCTGTTTGCATTCTGACAACAAGCGTGAAGACAGTGATATTATGACTCCAATTTAGTTTTTGTGGTGGCTGTTTTGCTTTTGATTTCTAAAACCTGGCTGAACCCAGTGAACAGTGAGTGAGAGGGGCTTTAGGGGCCTTTTGTCTTTGTAAGCGAGTTAATGGGTGGCGGCCCCTTGATCTTATGGAAATGAACAGGGAATTATGAGAGTGGCCATGCAAATGTACATCAACCACTTTGGTGTCTGGTGGCCCATTTCCTGTGGCCCGTTGAATAATAACAATGTTCTTACCGAGGGTAAGGGTCTTGATGTGAGGAGCGTTTGGCCCTCCCCAGGTCCTCTTCATGGCCATGATTTATTCCTTAAAAGAGCAAACAGAGCCCCATAAAACCATTTGATTTGGACATCTCATCACAAGCTAATCTACAATGCATATTAATATAGAAACTTATTGTACGGCTTATGAGAAGCCAAGACTAAGTATCTCAACCTTGGTGTTAGCGTCTCTTGTTATGCAAACATGGTTCTGTGAGAGGACTTGTGCTTATATGTGTTCATACATATTTTCATTTTGATTCACTTGGAGCTCCTTCAGTGCATCATGAACATGCTACACCCAAATTCACATGACAAGTTGGAGCCTGTGATTGCTGAGGTTTGTTGAGATTGTTGGATGATATATTGTCCGAGAAATAATTGCGAAAACTGAAAATTTTATGCCATTGAAACAATAATAATAACAATGCAAGCACACCCTTTCAAAGAGAAATAAACTTTTAATTCTTCAGAATATTCGGACAACGGAATTGGAATTTAAATATATATATATATATATATATATATATATATCCTTAACCTCTCTCATTCAGCTTAAACCCAAAATGTTCCCACACCCAGAGCTTAAAATGAACTTTTTCCCCTCAAGCTACTGTCATGAATTCTGTTTTCAACTCTCCCAAATTTAACAACCACTGTCCAAATTGAAATTCTTTTTTCATTCTACTGCAGTAGAAATGCAAACCTGTGTCTGATTATTATTTGGTGATAGAAATTGACATGCACACACTGTGAACATATGTCACACATATGTGTACACACACACAGTTTTAATTTAAAAACCACGGCAGTGTGTAAGTGCGTGCGTGACGCAGCATAGAGCTTGTGTAAGTGCCACCTCATATTTTTCGAGTTAGAACACCTGAAAATTCAAATGATATATATTTCATGACACACACATGTAATAACTACATTTGTGATGACACGTTTCTCTACTCTCTCAGAATTGTCTGAGTCACAGTGTCTTTGTGTCCCAGGCGCTATATTTGTTGTCCCCGGTACGACAGAACACGATTACTTTCAAGTGTTGTGTCTGTCCATTTGGACTTATTCTCCCAAACTTTCTTGCTGGACTTATACAGTTGTTGTCAGGAAAAACACCAATTAGCCTCAACTAACATGTTATCTTCACCTGGTTCACTGTCACTGTGTGTGTGTGTGTGTGTGTGTGTGTGTGTGTGTGTGGATAAGTTGCCTGAGCCCCGCCCACGGTGAAACTCTGACTCTGAGTCCAGACAACGAGAGGACAGAAGCAGCGTGACCAGAAATGAAAGCAAAACGTGTCTCAGCATAGTTTTTTTTCCTGTTCATTCCACTTAGTTGGTGACAAAAAAGGCTTAGGCGCTGCACCCAAGTCTTAAAATGGTAGGTAAAACCCTGCTGTTTATTCTGGCATCATGTTGGCCAAAACATTGGCAACGTTCTTATGTAAACAAACATGCATGCAAACACAACGGGCAATACTGTACAATTTATGGACATGACCACAATAATTTTTACCGACCACGATAAGTCGATAATGTAATAATTGTGACAGGCCTAGTGCAAGAGAGTCCAAAACTTGGACTTGAAGCCTTGAGTGTCATTTAGCTGGCACGTATGTACCCAACAAACACGGTCTTTCTGTGGTGTCTTTATGTGTTATGAGAACATATGGCCAATGTTGACCAATGGTTAGGCTCCAGTTGCTTGCTACTTGCCTGGTAGAGTGGGCCGCATCTCTTACCTGAGAGGCCATCGTCGTCCTCCTCCTCTTCAAAACTCTGCAGCCTTTCCTGCATGGCTGATTGTTTAAGTAACTGATATGCTTTGGTCTCTGTCCAGGAACACACACACACACACACACACACACACACAGACAGGCATCCACACAGACACAAAGTCACTGTCAAATATTTGCTTAAAACCCAGGTTTCCAACTTTCAGAGGTTTCTGTGTTTGATGAGACAACACGCTTCAGTAGCTGAGTCTTTTGGTCTCACTGCTGAGCAGAGTGTCTGAAAACACTGTGCTCAATCAGCTAAGCTGTTGATTCTAGCCTACAGTATGTAGCAACAGTTTCCATGAGACAGCAATCAGCATCTCACATTATCTCAGCATCCCCTACCAGGAAGGCAATGATTGATTTTCTGTTTTAAAAACACTCATAATTACTTTCCGGCACACTAAAGTAGGTATCATATTTGAAAGGAGCACCGAGAATGCACTGGAAAAAACCAACAGAGCAGAAGTACATAATAAATGGGCTGTTGTCTCAATGATGTCGCTAAAACACACACACCAAATCAAAGGACAGAGCATAATTGGGATCGTGTATGACCAAGTCCTAACATTTTTAACTTGGTTTCATAATAAAAGTACCACTTTTAATCATTTTTTAAAAACCATAAGACATTTACAGTGTTATTCCACCCACTGCACTTTATACAGCCATTGCTTTTACATGTAGTCTAAAAACACCCCCACTAGATATACAGACGGGCATGTCTTGGCAATTACTATCAGTTCCAAGGTCATGGTATTTGATTGTGACATTGATGTTGCTCACCACAGCAAAACCCCTTCCTTGAAAAATCTTTAGTCATGTGTTTTTTTTTTTTTGGACTGGTTATGGCTCTTTTGATTAAGTGTAGCGATCTGGACTCATTTTGCTGGCTGTGCACCTTAGGGATGCAGACACATGAAACACCCTGTAGGAAATCTGATAGCCAAGGGTAATATAGGATTGCTTTACATTTCAGAGGTGCAGCTTAGGGATGGGCACACCAACTGCTTCCAGGATGCCTTCACATCTAGTATTTTTCAAGTCCAGCCTTGCCGGAGCATTGTTTAGAAGATAATGAGAACCGATGACAGATCTCTTGCGCTTCCCACCCTGGCGTCCTGACAATTAAAGCAGCCGCATTATGCCGGGCCAAGCGAATTATCAATTTTGCCAGAATGCCTCAGACCAGGCTGAAAACATAGCTAGTGTTTTCTCGGAGATAATTAGAGAGAACTAGCACAGCTCTTCAGGTGGGACTTTGACCCTGGATTCACCTTGATCATCCTGCCTCAGCCATTGCGTAAAAGAGCCCATTATTCACTGCAGTGGGAAGAAAACAAACCACAACATAAGGACAGTGTGAATGCTGGGGCACCGGCGATGCCTTTTTACCTCTAATAGGAACACTTTCCACAGGGCTTTCGTCCTGGCTGTCCTCTTCAGTACTTTGTAGTTCTGTAAGAAAGGGAAGCGCATAGTGAGAAGCAGTGGCAGGGAGGAAGGGAGTTTAGGGATAGAAATGGGAATGGGGGGTCTTTCTTTAGCTCTGAATAGAAGGCTGTATGAAAACTGGGCTGTGAGGGATTTATAAAAAAGCTCTATGGTGAAATTGATTTCTTTTATAAAAGGGAAGTTTTAGTTCTCTGCAGAGGTGGTTTATAAAAAAAAATAGCAGTAGTCTAACATTTGTTCCTATTAATGGTCTTGTTACATATTACTGGGCAAAGACAGACTTATCTCAGCATGGAATGTTTTGGGCGTTTGTGGGAATCTGCTGTCAGCCGTAACAAGACCACAACACTTGCCGAAGGCAGAGTTTTTGTAAGAAAATGCAGCCATTCCTCCGCAACTAATAACCAAAACCCAGCATTTAAATATTGTAGTAGGCTTGGGCGGTATCAAGGTATTACAGCATATCAGTGTACTAAGACACCCCGATGGTCAGATTTTCAATACTGTCATAAACTGAGACACTGTTCTTTCTATTAAACTGGTATGGAGATGCTGTATTGAGGGGATGTATTGTAGTGTACAGCATGCCCCACCAGAGGGCAGTGGAACAAGCAGCGCTGCTGAGCTGAGAAACATGGCGTCTGGGGGATAAAGTTACATGACTAACAAGTAAAAGTGAGAAAGCAAACACTGTGATTGGTCAGAGTAGTCTAGTGTAGCGTGTGTGTAACAGTTGAGCGAGCATGAGAGTGAGAGTGGCAGACTAATTACTGTATATGGTGGCAGAAAGTGATGTGTATGCGCACAGAGGAAAAGGTGAGCAGTGAAGTTGTCACGCTGGCAGTAAATGTACAGTTTGGGTTTGAGTTTGTCAGTGAATAAAAGCTGCACCTTCTCAGGACCGAAGCAAAGCTACTGATTATGTTCGCAACTGCAGGAATAACATTGCTATGACGATCAGCTCTGTCTACATTTAGGGAGTACCATCTGCAGTAGGGAAGTGCATAAATAGCCAACTAAATGATTAAACATGGCTAGAGGGCAGCAGAAACACTAGTAGGTTAAATAAATTGATATTTAATTCATATACTACGCCAGTTAAATGTTGCCTCTAAAATGTTACGAAACTGCCCACCACTAGCGGGGGCTGCAGCTCCGGCAGACAGCAGCCTTACTCTCTCTGCTCTAATGCCCAGATATTTCAGATATTGTTGTAATCAGCAAAGTGGGGCAAACATGACATCTTGTAAAACCAGCACCGAAAAATGTGATTAATAGTTTGCAGAGGCTTTTAATGAACACAATATTTTTACAGACAATGTTGACCTTATTGATTATGAAATTGTGCTCAAATTGGACTGTCTTTGGAATGTTTTTTTTGTCGACTAGTCTAAATTAAAATTTCCATTTCATCGACTGGGAAATTAAGTCAAGTTGAGCCATTTTAAATAAGTTTTACACAAATACCATCATAATAAATATAAAATGTCACAAAGGTATGAGAAAATTGATACCACCCAAGCCTATATTGTAGTCTAATTAGAACTGCATGCTTATTTTAATTGTACTTATAATCCTCAGTCACCTTGGATCTGTTGCTTCTGCACCGGCCTGGCGGGCTTCACGTCACCGTCAGCCAGGAGAGAAGGAGGACCACACGAAGAAGACAAGTCACTCTCGTCCTCTGCTGAGGGGCACTCCTCACTGGACCGGGACACAAGTGTCCTCAGCAGCACTTTGGCCTGCGAGCAGCACAAATTAAAACCACACTCTTAATTGTTCCCATTTTGTGAAGGAAGTGTCAAATTGAACTCTCGCCGATTAGGCAAGTCATTTACTTTGGCCACGGCTGCTCGCACAGAGGTGCAGCTGTAGTGCGTGTTCAAATGCCAAGAGAAAATAACTTCAAATTCTCTCACTCGTTTAACTAAAAAAAGATTATTTCGCACACTTTCGCTCCCGCTTTCCCTCTCAATCACACTTTTTCCCCTCCTCCTCCTCTCCCTCTCTTCTCATCCATGAGATTAGAGAAGCGCCTAAAGAATGCAATCACCCTGGCGTTAATGTGCAACACATTCCAGATATCTCCCCTCTTGGCTGAGAGAATTGAGACAAACTGCTCTCTTCCTCCCTCTCCAGCTCATTTTTTATCTCTGGGGAGATGAGGATACACAATTAAGAGGAGCTGTTCCGGGAGATGAGGAGCAGGGAGATGCCACACACCGATTTCCTTTCTCTCCTTTTTCCCTCCCCCATATCAAATCCTACCATCATCATCTCTCTTTTGTGATCAAAGACTGCCTCTCAGCCTCAGATGGCCATTTGCTACTTTTAATGAGCACTAATATGGAGGGGATGATCAGGAGGATTTTGACAGTGACAAACTTTAAGTGCATTGTAAGTTGTTATCAGTAGGTCGCAGTGAACATCGACAATGTACATGCTTTCATTTTCTGAGAGGGGAAGAGAGGCAAACACATGCCAATCTGGGCTTGCCACTTGGTATTTGATGCTGCTGCACAATAAAAACTGTCTTGATCCTTGTCCCCGATATCCGTCTTTGTTCTTTTTTTAGATTTAGTCAAATGTACCGTGGGTTGAGGGCTCTCGCAGACCCACTGCATTTTAAATATCAATGAATGCAACTGTTAGCACTTGAATATTCAAAGGGCCTCTTTGAGTGTGTGCATGCGAGCTGCATGCTCCCATTTGTCGGGGTAGCCAGGCTGTGTGGCATTACGTGAATGGAAATTTCTGTTTGCTCTTGTGTGTGGAGAGTAAGCTGTTGTATGAGAGGACAGAGAGGGGAGTGAGAGACGGAGAAATCGAGGGAGGTAGAGAGAAATAGATGGAGTAGATGGAGTGAGAGAGATAAAGGGGGAGAAAGATTTTCACTCAGGCTTTTCCTGATGCACTTGGACACAATGATGTAGATGGCAGCGCCTCTCCTCCTTTTGTCGGTTCATATTTTCAAGAGGCTCTACAGGCTCCCTCTTTGCCTCTCTCATTGCGTCGGGGACACTGGAGCAAGATCTCCAAGCCACAAGAACCCCAACAAGATGAGTCCGCAAAAAATTAATAACACAAAAACCTGCGTGTATACAGTATATCCCCTTTTATACTGGGCAAAAAACCCACAAACACACACTAAAATCTGGCTTTTGTCTTCAATGAGAAAGAGTGCAATCGGCATTCACTCCTGGGTCAAATGACTCTGTAGTAGTCAGAGGTATTTGCTGGCTCAAGCTCTTATTGGCATGATGGAAACATGACACACAGGTGGACACACTATTTTTTTGCCCCTTTTCTGCAAAGGCAAGAAAGGCTTGTCACCTCTGTCGGTTAACTGCTGTGGCCTTTTTCTGCTCTCTTTTCATACACATTTGCTGCTTGGCTTTAGTTGGCCCAGCACAGCAGAATTTGGACCCGCTTGAAGGTGTGTATTTAACTGACACACGCTCCTCTTTAGTGGAGCAGCTGTAAAGCTGTGAGTAAACATTTTATTTCATATTAATTCTTCACAATAAGTCAATACTCCATTTTCTGTTCTCTAAAAGCTTTAATTATGAAGCAACAAAATCAGGAAATGTTGGGTTTCCATCAGCTTGACTTGACTCCTATCAGCTGAAAGTGAACACAAAACAGTAAAATAAAGTAGATACCTGAAAGTACAAACAAACAAAATGTCGGAAACAAACATCAGGAAAAAAACCCAAAACAAAACAGAAAAGCCAACTACTGCCAATGTTGAGTGGCAATAGAAAGTGGGTCAGTTGTTTAAAAAAACCTGCATATACTTGCCAATTTTGTTGTTTAATAAAGTATATATGGTCATTCCTGACCATATACAGTACATTTTCTGAGAAAAAAAGTGGTATTCCTGACTAATCTTTTGACGTTATCTTTGCCCTCTAAGTGTGAATATTAATTGGAATTTCTTTCTTTGTTTAATTGAGCATGATCTGCACAAGGTCAATGAGTGGGAAATTTAAAACAATCCCGTCTGTTGTGGAGAAGTCTCCAAATGGCTCCCTCTTTCAATCGGACCCAGCTGATGGCTATACTTTTGGCTAATACCAAATTAAAAGCAAGTGTTTCTCAGATGAATACGCCACATGAGATGAAAGAAGCCAAGCAGGGGCTGTAATTTGCGATTAGCGCATGGGTCAGGGTTTCCCTTCTGTCTAGGTCAACGTGTGGAGCAATCTGATGAGTAGGCAGCCGGGGCTTGGTTTCAAACAGCAGACACAAAGAGGGCACTCAGTACCAACTACAGCTCTCCTCTAAAAAAACATGCAAGGAAACAAAAACACTAGCCCTTTCTGGAGAGAAGAGAAAAAGAAGCCATTTTACTCCTGCAGTCATATGTGTGTGTTAATGTGTGGGTGCTAGTGAATGCAAGCGTGTGACCTCCTGTTTGTGTGTTTGCAGTGGCGGTGTGTGTGCCTCCGACGCTACCTGGTGGCTGTAGGTGGCATGGCGCTCCAGCAGCAGTGGCGTGAACAGCTGGACCAGGCGCTCAGTGCTGAGGACACGGCGCTCCTTGAGCAGGAGGGCGTGCTTGAACCAGCGATCCCACAGCCGAGCGGCATCAGGAGGGAGGCTGGCGCTGCGTTGAGGGTGGGGGTGGGGATCGGTGGAAGAGAAAGAGAGGCATTCTTATCGAATACACAGTGGGACATCTGCAAATAGTCATAATTATATCTCCTTACAGTGAAAGATTCTCTGATTATCAGGGAAATTGAGGCAGCTTACAAGTTTATTTGAATAAAATACATTTGTATCACTATTTTCAGTCTAAAAAGGCAGCTTGCTAGTCCATTTAAAACACTTTAGAAGATATAGATCGCTAATGAATTCCAGTTAAGACTGAATACACACAGAGACCAATGTAGCTCCTGGTTGAGACTGGATAAAAAGGTCAAAAAGCCAATAGGTATCTCCACAGCAAAGAGAGGGACACGGTTGTCTTTGAATTGAGTATATAGCAGGGAAGGTCTCGGTGAAATCAATAGAGTAGTGAAGCAGAGCATGGATTTGGCTCAGAGTATAACTACTCATTATCCAAAGGACTGGAAGTCACAGATAGGGCATTTTAATTTACTCATGACATTCACCCATGCAGTGTTACCGCACACAGTGACACCAAAGATGACCTTTACATTCGTGGACAAGGAAGACTGTATCGAATGGTAGCGTGTAGTATCTTAGTGTTGGTTGTAAGTGCATGCCCCCTCCCCCACTGTCTGGTCAAAAAAATAAAATGCACAGGCAGATATCCACTCTTGGTCTGAAAAGTGGAATTCACCTTTAGTGTAAGTCTGTTCACTGTCTCTGTGAAAAGAAAAGAACGGTCTATTGACCTGTAGCTTTTAGCACATTGATATTTGTGCTCTGAATTACTCTATTATAGCACTATTCATGATAGGAGTTGAAAATGTCATTGTCTACACAAAACACACACTATATAACACTATATCACAAAGTATATTTTATTATATAAATATATATTTTCTCGTTATCCC
This sequence comes from Lutjanus campechanus, assembly GCA_027495735.1. Classification (NCBI taxonomy): domain Eukaryota; kingdom Metazoa; phylum Chordata; class Actinopteri; order Lutjaniformes; family Lutjanidae; genus Lutjanus; species Lutjanus campechanus. The sequence goes on from JAJHUR010084298.1 coordinate 42,399, forward strand.
AGCAGAAGTTGCAGTTTTATTCAAATATAACACAATAGACCAACAATGATTAATCAATTAGTTGTCAACTGTTAAATGAATCACCAACTATGAAGAGCCTGGTCAATATGGGATTTTTGAGACCCAACACCGATTTCATACCAGAAAATGTCACAGATTACTGATATGGTAGCCAATATAATGAATTTTTAGACCTGGAATATAAATAGATCTTTTCTAGATAGATTGTGCACCAATTTTGCACCGATATGACCATGAAAAACAAACAAACAAAAAAAACCCCTCCAAATTATTCCTTCTTAAAAAATTATTATGTATTTCCTGGTTTCTTTACTCTTCTGTAATAGTAAACCGATTATCTTTGGGTTGTTGCTCAAACTGTTCAATGTTCAAAAATTTGGTACTGTATTGTATTGTTCAAAAAATATACTAATACCTGTTTTGATATCTTGGCTTTGATACAGGTTACTGAACGATAGGTTTTTCAATACCAAATCTATTTTAACAAAAGTTACAACAGTTGAAGACTTGGTGATAACAAAACAACAATCCCTGTTTGGGGGCGTATCATAGAGTTCTTCCTGCATGCCTCTATGACGTGTAACGTTAGAAACCAATCACCAGCATTATTAGATCTTGGTACAAGCATGCTGCGTGCTAATTGGCTCACTGACACTGATGAGATTTACTCCTTTGGTACTGAAATTTGACATTGCATGACAAGACCTTTTTCAGTACTTGGTAGAATTGAAACAATCTGGTTGGTGCCATCAAAGTATCGAAGTTTGACAGATTAAACAAGATTGAAAATAATCATTAGAAAATTATATGACTAGTACAGATTTACACAACCTGATTACGTCATTGCGATTCTTTTTACAGCCCTACAATCATAAGTGTCATTAAGATGAAAAATCTGAAATAAACACACCTAGAGAACAATAATAATAATAAAAAAAAGAAACACTGACATGGGTCTTCAGCGTAAGATCCACAGAGAAACAGGAGCCTTACCTTATTTTATTAGGCTCAGTGCAGGACTGGTGAGAACGCACTAGATCCTGTGGTAGCAGGCAGCCCTTTGCTGTGCTCCATGACAACCTCTGAAGCTCATGAAGGATGACTGCTCCACATGCTTCAAGGTCCTCGTCATTCAGGTCCGCTCCAGTGTTACAAAGGCTGTCCAATATATAGAGAGAGTCAGCTATTACCATGGAGCCCTAGGCTCAGCCCGAGGGTCAGGAGTACCTGGAGTACATCCAACAGCTGCTTACACTTCAGACACACACAGTGTAGTGTAATCTTACACATCAGTGCACATGCACACTTGCTGACATAATATCATAGCAAGAGTAAACATTATACTGAGGGTCATGACACAAGATGGCCACTCTCCTTACTTCTGAAGATGTTGTTGACATCATTTAGAGCACTCATGTTTGCACAGATGGGGATAAGTGTATAGTGGGTTTAAAAAGAGCGAGAAAGCCTTCTTTTGCCAGACATTTATCCGTACTTTACAACAAGAACTCCAATTATGGTAAATTAATCACGCTATGAAATATAAAAAGGCTTATGAAAAATAAGCCCAGTCTAATGAAACACATTCTCCATCCTCCATCTCCCTGACTCCCAATAACAATTCAACAGGGTGGTTACTAGAACAATCCCATGTGTTTGAAAACCCCTCAGAAACAAAGACGCGTGCACGCCAGTGATGACACTTCATCTAAAGTGAGAGCCCTTGGCAGAAGGATAATATGTTTTCCTCATCTGTACGAAACTGCTCCATGGCCGTTAGCATTTAGTTGAGACAGGGAGAGATAAGATTGTAAAGTTTGAAGAAGGACAGGAAGGGCATACCTGATAATTCTATTGAGTCGTCTTCCATCAATTGTAGAATCCCCATACACGCTAGTCCGTTCACAATGGAGCCGTCCTTCAATGTTGTCTAGCAGATTAAAGAGTCCTTCCTGGGAGAGACTAAAAAAAAACCACCATCCATTAATGCAGTGAAAGGAAATAAAAATGGAGGAGGTCATGTGATCGATAGGCCTGCCATTTCTGGAAAAAGAGAATGCCATTTGATCCAAAAATCTAAGATATATTTTTCCAGGCAATTTCCTTGAGGTACTCAAGGACTGCTGGAGGAATCTCATCATTACAGTTCTACCGCCACAATGCAGGACTTCAGCCACTTGAAGAGTGTCTGTTGATGGAGCCACATGTTATGACAGGTCATAAGGGACAGCTTGTAGAATTAACTGCCTACAGTTGAAGTATAACTTGAAATCAGCTACTACAAGGAACTTTCACATTTTGTTGATTTTGGAGGCCCCTGTGGACAAAAGTGGTAGTGTTTCCACCACCACAACCATAAAATAGAACATCCAAAATAAAATTTGGCAAACAAAAATCTTCTTCATTTTAACTAGCTAATGTATGACTAACTGTGACTTTGCCTGGGAAAATGTAAACACAGGCTGATTTCAAAATTGTTATGTAGGTCATGCAGATGTGTCATGACCGATGCAGAAGTATTAAACTGAGATGGTTTCATAAACAGTTAAAAACTCCTTGTAGTAGCTTTAAAATGGCAAAAAAAAATGTTATTGTGAAAAAATTGTGGGTGTAAAGTTTTCAACAATAAATTGAAAACCAATCAAAGTGAGTTTTCAATTTCAATAATTGAAATCAAAGGCAGAATCAGCCATTCCCCCAGTATTTTTAAATTTTTTATTTTTTTTTCGCTCTAGCCCTTGCAGCATCCAGCAGGTGTCTGAAGAAAAAACAATATTTCAAAAGATGACACGGGGTAGGTTACCAGTTGTTATATCACACTTGTTTTCATACAGATCTTTTCAAATAATTTGAAATTGTTAATGACCGTTGTCAGGGTCTGTTGAGCTTTACAAGCCAAGAATGAATAGTCTATGAATAACAATGGCAACAACTAACTAACTAACTAAC
>JAJHUR010084299.1:0-17192 GCA_027495735.1 Lutjanus campechanus
TTTTTTTTTTTTTTTTTTTTCCTTTCCTATCGGGGGGTAATAGCAGAGATATCCAAGTTAGTCTCTCTGCGTGAGCTATAAACATGCTGTAATTGCTGTGTTAATTTTGGGCCGAGCACAAAAGGATGTTCTGTCGATCCATCCAACTATCAATCTACCTATCATCTCAACATTTGGTGTTTGGCGTGTGTGGACCATTATTACATATGCCACATAATTGGGCATAATTAAAAGGAAGAGCAAGTACTGTAATTAATGTCAGTTGTCAAGCACTAAAAGGCAGGCGGAGGATAATGTTTCCCCGTGGCTTGAGCAAGAAGACCTTTGGAATCAGGAGGCTTCTGATTGATATCATTTGACCTTTCTGCACTCAGCAGTGGTGCAGATGGTCACTGAAAATCATTCTCATCAGTTACATATAAACACTCTTTACAGCTCATTATTGTCATGTGTTAAATGTAGGTTGAAGTGACAGAATAACTGATTAGTTCAAAATGTGTCCTTTTAGCCGGTTTCACATATCATTTAATGCTGTTTAGTCTGGTGCATTTTGTAAGTTTTGGTAGTGGTAACAATAGTCAGGTGACCTTAATATTCAATAACACTGTTAAACAGTCACAGTTTGGTAAGGTTTAGTCACCAAAACTACTTGGTTAGATTTACAGATATTATATTTAGATGATTTTATACATTGTTTATTATTGCTGTGCCTTTAAGACATTGGCATGTTAGTCGTACACCATGTGGTGGGGCCTGGCTGCTCCTGCTCTGTATTGTATTTGGGGAGGTTGACACTCCTAGTCTGGGAACCAGCACATTTGTGAATAATTCTGGTGATGCCAGGTTCTGACACTGTAGAAACTGCTGCAAGGCATGTTATCCAAGATAGTGTTACTTTGGAAAAAAAAACTTTTAAATACTAAAATGTCCTCAAACTTACTGTTTGAATAATTAAACTATACTTATGTTGTGCTGTGCTAGAAGAAGAGCTTGACAGGTGTTGCAACAGTGACAACACTGTAAAAGAAAGTTGAAAAAACCCATAATTTCCTATAATCTTTTGTTGAGATAATTTACTTTTCTTCTTTATATAAACTTTAGTCTCTGAGTGTTAGAAGCCCCAAAAGTTCTGTATTCCAACAATTGCTGTGAGTCGTGAAAGTGCTTGGAAATTAATGAAGTGTTTGCTATTGAAAATATTAAAATATTTAACATTATTCACTTTCACTTTAATTCATTTACTGTGTTGTTTTGGAATATAGTGTTTTTGTTTATAAAGCTCAAAGATTTAACATTTTTTTAAAACGAGGAAAGTAAATCATCTCAACAAAAGATTACAGGTTGGGAAACTTCAGAGTTTGAATCTGAGGTAAAAACTCAAAAATTTATTAAAATTCTGAGTTTCCCTAACTTTTTTTTTTTTTTACAGTGTAAGGGGTTGGGATGATTTACACAGTGCTTCAGCATTACAGTATTATCAAGAAAAACACAACTTAATCTTAAATACAGTGCCTCCATACTTTACACGAGTGTTGAAGTCCTGTCTGTTTGCTCTGGCACAGTTTTTCAGGAAAGGTTATAGACGGCATTGAAACAAGGCTTTCTCCAAACAGATGTCCCACCCAAAGATGGCTTGGTTAAATTATTTAAATGGTGCAAATACAAAAGCTACAGAAAAAAAACATATGGTGCCTGTTATTTGTATTCGTAGCCATGACCTACAGGAGGCCAAAGCAAATAGAGAGGCTTGAAATGTGCAATGCCAGGAATAAGCAGCAGGAAATCTGTTTAATGTGGAACATGCTTTCAAGAACTCCTTTTATTTTTTTAAGTTTAACTTTGTTTGACCCTTCCCACGAGATGTGAAATGGCATTGATGGTGCTGGGTTAACAGGGAACCCAGAAAACAAGATGTTATTGATGTACATTTTCCAACAAAAATCTGGGGGCTGTTTACTCAATAATATTTTGATATTTCATGCCAGTCAAGATTAGACCACTTAAAGGAAATCCATGTTAAATAACATGACTTTAGTGTAGATTTTTGCTCTAATAACTTCATGGCTCATCTGAACCTTGATGGGTGGCATTTTAATGTATCCAGGTGCAGAGAAATAGAAAGAGTCCAGTTTTATGGCACTGACATAAGAAATATATTGCTATTCACGTACAGTACAATGACTGCTCCCCAAGGAACAAAAGCTATAGCAGAAGAATATTTGGCACACACGTCAGGGTGATATTCTGAGTGACCGCTCTCCCACACTAGGTTTATTTCCCCAAGCCACCTGCCTTATCCAGCGTGGGAATACACTGCTGGATAGTGCTTTCTACTGTAAGCAGCCACAGTAGTAAATCAGTTGATGACCTAATGCAGGATGAGAAGAGGCAACAATCCTTTCTTTTTTTCACCGTGCCACATGGGATCTATTTCCTCTCAACATTAATAATACTCTGGAGCATTAAGGCATGCAGCAAAAGCAGATGTATTCTTCCCCAGGCTGATTCAACTTGTAAGCATTTCCTCTCCCGATCCCCCCCTCCCCTCCTCAGTCCTGAGGCAAAGCATGATTACCCGATTTTAATGAGATTTTTAATGTGATTTTTTTTTTCTACAATCCCTGCAAGACAATCCAACTCTCTCTTATGTACATACAGTGGTTAATGTTTGCAGTCTGATGGTATGCAAAATGAACACATGTTGACGCTTTCGCTTCCCACGCTTCTTTCTCTTGATTGTGTAGGCCAGAGGTCTGCTTCTTACCTTTTTATGTTTGCACGATGTTGATAATCCTCCGGGAAAGGAAATGAAGTAGGTGTGCAGTCTTTTCTGCAGCACCTCATGGCTACATCTGAACCTCGGTAGTTTTTGTCCTTTGCTGAGGATTAGTTACTCCATGCCAATTGGAACAGCATACACATCACACAGATGTTTGTTTGATTATTAATTTCTTCATTAATATGCAGTGCAATTAATGCATTCAGGGCCAGCGGCAAGTGTTAACCAGGTGAAACTTAGGAAGCCTTTCGTCTGTTCTTTGTGCACTTCATTATTGGTCCCTCATTTTTAATGTGATACTCACACTTTAACACACAAATTAAAACTTCACTAACTGCTTATTTCTGTACTTGAATTAATACTTAAAAACTGGTTATGCCAGTACAGCTAACTAGCATTGCTGCTTATTGCTGTAGATTTATTCTCAAAGCTTTAATATATGTAACATTTCCACTAAAAAATGTATATAAACACCAGTGTTATATATTTTGTTGAGCTGTGTAGTTACCTTATCCCAAATGTTTCCAACAATGGTCATACCCAGAGAAATCTGTAGTTTATTCAGGTCAACAGTGCAATTCCTGCTGGCCACTAGTTGATATAAATACCCAGAAAACGCACTGGATACATCAGAGAGTGAGGAAGGAAGTTGTCAAAAGTGACTGAACATACAGTAATGTGAATAAAACTTTAATACATTACCTCTTCCATGAGCATGATTTCTACCTGAGTCATGTCAAACAGATTTCTATCAGCAGCTGTGGTGGTGGTTTGACAATGAAGAAAACAACTCCCGTAATCCAGGACTACTTATTTTGATGTGAGTGAGTCCCCCAGCAGCAGAACTTATGTATTGTGTTTTTAATATTTAGGATGAAGCTGAGAACGACGATTCATTTGTTGACCACACTGATTGAATGTCTCTTTTTGGAGAATCATAGCTGAGTTTAGAGCTGCAATGATTAGTCCATCAATCAATCAGTTGTCAACTACTAAATGAATTGCTGACTGTTTGATAATTGATTAATCTTTTTAAGTCATTTTTAAGAAGAAATGTTCAAATTCTCCGATTTCAGCCTCTCAGATGTGATTATTTTCTGGTGTATTAAAGCTATGACAGAAAACATCTTTAAATATCTTTGGGTTGTGGACAAACCCAGACATTTTTGGACATCACTTTGGGATTTTTTGATTAACATTTTTGAACATTTTGTGACATTTTCAAGGTAATTTATTATTATTTTACACTAGGTTGCACGATGAGTTTTAGTCCCTTCATGCTACACATATACATTAAACTAAAATCAGAATAGAATAGGATAAAATTCAACCTGTGATTGCCAGTATATTTTCTGAACAAAAATCGCCTCAAAAAACAACTGCTGGTGGACTTTGATAGACAATATGTTCGTCCAATCACCCAACCATAATATATACATATACATCCGCGGGAATATTAACAGCAACAACAAGATAGTGGTGATCATATAGTGGATATCATAAAAAGTTTGATATACAGGAAACGTCGTTCTTCAGCTTTGGTGTGTTTAAGCATCATCGATGTAAACAGATCATATATAATCGACCTCGCAATGGGATTGATCCATTGAAGAAATGATCAACAGATTAACTAATAATGACAGTAACCATTAGTTGAAGCTTTAGCTGAGTCATATTTCACACATATTTTATTTTAATACTTTATTCATAGTGTTTCCATTTAATAGACAAGACATTGACATAAAGTGCACATATCTACAAAAAGATAACACAGAGCCCACGACAACATCTGAAACAGACAGATCACAAATAAAAAAAAACCCACATGCATCTTATTGTATTTAGGCACAGACAGAACAAATCAATTGTGTAGGAATGAGTTCATAGTTCCAGGCCAGGCAAACTACTCACACAGTTTATGAATGGGTCCCAGGCTTTGTAAAATCTGTTAATGAATCCGTAGAGGGTGCATCTCATTTTTTTCCAGTTTGATTCACCGACTTGGTTGTGTGTTGGAGGGGTTACATCCTCCCATTTCAATAGAACTGAATCTCTGGCTAATAGAGAGGAAAAGCCAATGACCTTCTGTCAGTGAGCAGGGGGATTGGAATCATCTGGAAGAGAGAGTTTATACCAAAAATAGCAAAAGTACAAGAAGGTATAATATGAGCTGAGTTGCACACACAAAACACCAAATATAAATAATTAAGAATGATGTACCTTCAGTTTGACCATTTAATAATTTATGCCTTCTTACAAATGCAGAGAGATGTTATCCTCACTTATTCAGCATAGACCTGTACAACAAAAAAACCACACAGCATGAAGGTGAAGCATACATTTTTCTAGGAAAGTGGGACCAACCTATGTCTATTATCATTCCTCAGTCCCTGCAATGTGAATGTGCGTCTTTGCAAGCATCAGTGCTTCTGTTTTGTCCTCAAGAATGTGTACTGTGGTCTGCAGGAAATATTCTCTCGAGTTCAGCTAAAGCAGAGATGTCTGCTTGTGTTAGCCATAATAAAAAGTACGCACTTAGGGATAAACATCTCTCAGGTTTATCGATCAGACGAAATCCCTCAGATATATGGCGCCTAATGAAGTTGAAAATAGTGGGATTTTGTTGGAAACAGTCCACAAAATCCCCTTTGTTCTAAAACGTTAAAACTGCAGAATGCTTTATATCCATCTGTCAAGCACAATGTTTCAGTCAGGCAAACAGAAGGCCACCACGATTACTATCACAGCCCCGTTTCTTGGTTTTTGTATTTGGTGTTTTGTGTATATTTGTACATTAAATTGGTACCTGTTCAGCTTATTAGGTTAAGCATATACCGTTGTTTCAAGAATGGCCCTGTATATGTACCATACTCTTAGAAATAAAGGTGCTAGCTAGAACCATAAAGGTTTTACTTGAAACCCTGTCACAGAGTTCTATCTAGAACTCAACATAAAGCGTATACCTGGAACCGTATGTGTAAGGCTTCACCCAGAGCCCCTGTGAGAGTTTCTAAAGGGAAAACCTTCTACTGTATGATGATTCTACAAAGAACCCTCTTTGGGGTTCTGTCCAGAATTGTCCACCTTCTAAGGCCGCTGTAAATGGGTGCCGGGTGCTTCGACCGAGAATTTTCCAAAGGTTTCCTCTACAACCCATCTGAGGGGTTCTTCGATGTTCCAAAGGTTTTATCAATAACCTGTGCAGTGGGTTATACAAGAACTTTTTTATATGATGGTACAAAGAACTCATGATGAAAGAATTTGTCCTTCCTTGAGGAACTTTTTCTTCCGAAAGGGATTTTTTTTTTGGATGAAAATGGTCCTTAATAGCACCCCTAGTCTTACAAAGCCTTGACTTACCCTTTCTTCAAAAAAGGCATCTTCAGAAGCAAATAGTTCTGGATAGAGCCTTGGAGGTCAAAGATAAAGATCATGGTGACCTCCTGAAAGAAACCTGCTGAAATAACTCAGCAGGTTTCTCACTGGAAATTATTCAGTCGAATTGTACAACTCAATATAGCGATGACTTCCATTTTGCCACAAAAAAGATATACCTTATACCTAATACCTTTTTTTAAAATTCCATTCAAATCTTCACTACACATTATGAGTCTGGACAGACAGGATGTAAACTCTCACTGGTTGATGGATTCATACAACTGTGAGGCAGTAATTCTAGTTGCTTAATGAAAGTGATCAGGGAGTTAGCAACAGCAATGATGGGTTCACTGGGTGTGTTTTGACTGGCTGAAGATGCACATGCAAGTTTTAAGTTTGCACAGATATGCAAAGACATGTGGCTGAGCATGCAGGGCTCAGATTTTGAAATAGAACTGCTGTTAGGACAGTTTGTGTAATAAGAAGCCCTATGCATTAGTCTCTATTCGGTTGCCAAAAATTTGTTTGCTCGGAGCTCAGGCCTTTCTGGCCTGCACTTGCCCCCACTTTTGCTCCCCTCTTTTCTTCCCCAGACTCCATTCCTCGACAGTGGGGTCATGGTGCGTTCTTAAGCACGTGTCATCCCAAATAACGGTGAGAGATGACAGACCTTTGGCTTCCTCCCTCGCATGCTCGCCTTATATTTGGACGAGACGATGACATCATAGGGCAAAGTGCCTGGTTTCCGCACTGAAATTGTCCTCCCTTTCGGTTTACCTTTGCTGTTTCCCACTGCACAGACAGCAGCTGTTCTCACTCCAGTTTTGAATGAAACCCAGGATTTCCTGTGTTTCGTTTTAGACGGATGGTGACCATATGCTTGTCCGACCAGAGCAATAAAAGTCACAGGATTTGAATTTATTTTCTTGAGATACTTCATCAGTCAGCTCTAAAGTGGTGAGAAAGTGCAGGTGCTAAAAGTACACCGCAATAAAATACATCATGTAATTTGTCTGAATAAATGAAAGTCCAACTCATAAACACAGAATTCAGTATCAGCTCATTTGTAGGTCAGTTCATATTAATCAAGAAAGTTAGCCCAGGGTGAAATACAGATATTTTGTTGTTTTCATTAATTAGGTAGTTAACTAAAACATTTGAAGCATTGTTGAACATTTACACCGTTTTATCTGTTTTGCACTAATTTGCAGTCCTCTCTGTTGAGCTGCAGGTCTCATAAAATCAGGATAAAATTTAAGGCATCAAAATCAGCACACAGCAAACTAGTACAGTGTGCTCAGTCGAGTGCAGATCTTCACCCGGCAACAGATGGTCAAGTACCACTACAGGGTCGCCACAACTGCCAGATTTGCAAAGTTTTGAATACAGTTTTTTGTATATTAAAATGTAGGTTTCATCCAGATGGATGCAAAGTTTTTCATGAAGTGTTTTTATACAGTATAGTCCAGTTTTTATGAGCATAGAATAGAGTCATGGTATTGTAGCTGAGCATCCTGGGTTTGCTTAACTGTATAAACTTAATAAGAAAAAAATAAATGGCCAGTAACTCACTTTCACGCAACTCAACTTCTCCATTTAAAGATCATTCATTTAGGACATTACAAGCAACCAGGTGGCTTTAAAACAATATGGATATCTACATTTTTAGAGATATTGACAAAAGCTGAAATTCAAAATAATTTGCACTTGATGTTGGTTGGATCTTGCATGTTCCAGTAGAATTTGTAGCTATTCAAAAGTTTAATGTTTTGGTATCGGAATGATTAGATCGTCTCCAGTGACTGAATTTAATTTCAACCACTAACCGCTCCCATGTTTAGTTTATTGCGTTTATTACAAACCAAGTTTCCTGAAAATCAGTTCAGAATTAAGTGAGTACAATCAATTTTGTAGTAAAGTCTTCATCTCTCATCTGCTTACTAGCAGACCTTGAATACTCCAGTGTGGCAGCAGTGCAGACACATAGTGAAGATCTCAGCAAAGCTAATGAAATGGGCGCTTATTCGTCTTGTATGGTGCCTAACTTTAACGGATCATATCATATCGGGTATGAAATTAATCTGCAGATGCTCTAGTTTCAAATGTCACAAAACTTTTCTATGATATCATTTTTGAGTCATGACAAAGGCCCAAATGTTGCCTGCAACAGACTTGGTGAACCTTGTTTTTAGCCTAGCAGTTGTTTGGCTTAACGTGTCAGTTAAGAGGAGAGAGGAGTCAGCAGTTGGCATAAAGCAGAGCAATTAATAGTATGTGTATGAGATTATGTGCAGACAGTGGCTCCATCCATGTTAGTCATGCAGTATCTGTCACATGATGCCATAATAATAAGAAATACATTGATAACAGTTCATGCATTCCTCTCAAATACATGTATGACAATAAGATTACAATAAGTCAGTAATTGTCACACTGACTAAACTAAAAATGAACAAGCAGTTCAGCCATACTGGTATGAAATAAGTATTATCTGGGAACCTCTTGACTTGTAGGAATTTGCTCCTTATTCATAGGGGTTTTTTTTCTATTGCCCTCAGATGGGATTTATTTCACATAAATTTACTGGCTAAATACCAACAGACCAATTTGATGATTGAAACATAACATTAGATAATGTAATATACCATCATGTCCAAGAAGTTGAAAAGATTAAATGTTCCCATTATCAATTTACATTTCAACACAAGTTTCCTGTAAATGTTTCCAAAATGCTCTTATTGATTTCCACTTCAGCCAGGATGCTTCTCCACCCAGATGAGAAAGAGAAAAAAAAATGCATAAAAAGCAAGAAATCTTTGTGAAATTAACACAAGTTTCACAATGTTCCTGCAAAGTATTTGTCTTGTATAGAGTAGCACCTTTAATTAGATTAGTACTGAAAATTTTAACAGTTGTTTGACACTAAATGTCCCTTTAAATGGTCACAAATACAATAAAACATTATCCATTTCTCAAGTTTGACATTTTCAGCTTATAAACTTTCAGTCTGTTTTTGGTGAAGGTTTAAATTTTACAAGTAATCCAAGCCGACACACAGAACAATTTGTTGACATGGCTGGCAAAACTGTATCCATCAATGACTGGCCACCCAAGTGACAATAGCCATTAGAGAACTGGGACTATGTCTTCTTCTGGGAACTTAAGGACAACAAATTGCTGCCAAGACAGTTGAAGAAGAGGAGAGAATGCAGTGGGGAAAAGATGGATTGGAGGGAGGGATGGTGGAGAAAGATTTGAGTAGCAGAAGAAGTGACAGGGCTGCCCATTAGGGCCACTGGTGCATTGGAGGGGTCGTCGAGTGAGTGTTAGTGTTTGCATGATTATGACACTTGAAGGAAGCCAGCCAGTGTGACATTTAACTGTGATTCGAGCTGATGCCAAACTTGTATGAGCATGCAGGGTGCAAAATTAAGCTTTTTAGTCAAATAACTAGTGAATGTTCAAATTTTACCAGCCACTCAACAGTTTATGATTGGTCTTTTTGGCTAGTGAGTGAAGCAAGTCTACCAGCCAATACCATAAGATGTCAGCATTTGGCTGATGCTAATTGACCCTTTGCTAAGCCCCGCCCTCGTTCGTTACTGTTGGTATGTCTGTCAAACTTGTCTGACATTCTCACACTACACATAAGCAGTTTACAGTTTGATTCCACAGAGAAGTAAACAAAACAGCGTCTCATTTCTGGCTGATGACCGTGGAATTTGTTGGCTAAAATGATGACTCTTCCAAGCAGATTTCATAAGTGTAGCTAGCTAATGTAAGCTAATGCTAATGCCTCTGCAGGGGGTAGAGAGAGAGTGTGGATAACACAGCAAATGGGCTGCAAGCGGGATTCGAGCCGGCAGCTGCTGCAGAGGACCAACGGCTCCCAGTAGATGGGGCGCATGCTCTACCAACTGAGCTATAGGGGTGCTCCCAATAGAGAAAAAATTTAATCCACTCCTCACACGTTTGCTCTTGTGCTTCGGGTTTTTGAGAGACTACAAAAAAAGATGCTAAAACTCCAAACTGATGAGACACAGACTATGATTGGACAGTTACTGCTCAGTGGAGGAGCTTAGCATAGGGTCATTTTTGTACCCTGTTGGGTAACTACTTTTTAAAATGATAGAATAACAGGAATGAATGAGAACAGAACTATCCTCTCCAGTAAAAAAAAAAAAAAGTACAGCCAGGTTAAGTTCTTGAGAAATTTCCAAAGTTTCTGAAAGTCAGAAGGGAGGGAGGAATATGACAAGGAATGTGATGACTCCTGAGCACAGATTTGACATGTTACATAGAGGATGGGTTTCCTTCTCTGGAGCTGGGAGACACTGTAGCAAATGAACTGAGAAGCCTCCATTTATTTTCCCTCTAAATCCCGCTCCCTGTTTCTACTCCACTAACCTCCATTCCCTGCTCATACAGAAGACATACACAGTCTCATGTTAGTAACTGTAAGAATAATGTTTACAGTTCACAGTCAGCTGTTTTCGCAAACATTTAATTGTCGTGACGTATGTTATTCTTAAATCTCGCTCAGGAATCTGCATGCATAAAGCTGGTCTAGGTGCATGAGGGTTTTTCAGCCTGTGAGGGGGAGGGGGAAGACGAGTTTCTTTGCCACAGAGGATTTCCGGGAGCTGTCATTGTAGCTCTGAGACAGCTCTGAATTTATCTGCAGGCTGTCAGTGGAATTAATACAGATAAGGTAAAAAATATGACAAAAGTTTGAAAGTCTGTAGTCGAAAAGGAGGCTCTCTCACTGCCTCGTTATATTAAAGAGTGAGGCCAAAAGGGGGGAAATATATCTCTAATGGGTTGCATTTGGACGACACCCAAAGCCAATTATATCTGCGTTCTGTCCAAACTTAATCGGCACCTCGAGCTCTTTGGGCTTTTACATTTAATATTCTAACACACTGAAGAAAAAAAAAGTGTTTGTCGTGACATATTGCCTGTTTTCTTTTGAATGGAGTGGGCCACGAGATGCTGGACTTCTTTTTGTCTTTGTTTCTGTCATGTTAACAACTTGAAGCTCTTCAGGGTTTAATGGCTGCAATAAAATGACTGTCAAGTTAAGGGGGCGAAAGCTTTTCCACTTCAAATAGCAAAGCCAATGTCTCATTCCCAAAAAATTATTACCCAGGTATAATTCACCGGCTGAAATTACACCGCAGCTCAAATGCATGCGCCCCAGCAATATCGAAGCTTTTACTTGTAACTTCTGAGAAGATGTTTTGAAATATTTGCATTCAATTTTAAGTCGGAGTCGTCCAAGTGCTTCCTGATCATCCACTCCAATAATTAGCGCAATATTTGAACACGTAGCTCGCGGCAAAGCAGAGCAGACTGTCAACATTTTCTCCTGAGGGGAGTTTTTGCTGTGTTTTCCTAAGCACATAATCCAAACATCCCCGCTAAGTTGACTGGTTGTTCGAGTTAAATGTGATTGTTGTGTCTGTAACCTCAAGATTTATGTTCTGAGTGTGTACATTACCGGATATGAATCGACAATAATACCCCCTCAAACAATTTGTAGATGGTATGCAGTGTTAAGTTATCCTCTCTTGCTTTTATATGGTCATTATGGTCTTTTTTTAAACTACAAAACATAGCTGTATTTAATATATGTATTAGATGTTACCTAAAAGATGAAGTCCAGTGGTTACTTTTGTGACCATAAAGGTAATTAAATGAACTTGGTCGTGTTTTCTTTACGGCCAGTCTTCCATTAAACATAATCCTACCGACTGGGGTTATACTTTTTGTCATGTATCACAGATTTGTTTGTTTGTTTAAAGCCCTGATGAAAACCTGTAGTGGACAAAACATGTTGACATTTAAAATGATTTAGCCACTATAAACAAAAGCTTTTAATTTTTTTTTAATAGCACCCAACACGTTGTTTATCTACAGTTGAGTATACAGAACAACCAGTCATCTCTCTTTCTTTTTGTGTCACAGGCAATTCCAAGTCAAATTTTTCATGACTTTGTCATTCAGTTTGTTCCAATTGACTTATCATATCATTGTTTTTTTTTCTTTTTTCATCAGTGTTTTTTTTTTAAATACCAATGTATTTAAGTCATTGGGGACCCCAGTCAAAAGCACCTAATTCGACTTTGGCAGTTTTAACAGATGGAACTATTTATTGATTGAGTTCATGCTTGCCATGGGTCCTAATTTGAAGTATCACACATTATCAGAGGGGTAGGACATAGATATAATACATAAACCTTGACAAGGCATTGCTGCTCAGCCTTGCTTCCAGTTCTTCCCAGTGGCCACTCACAGTATTACTGTTCACAGGACACCTAGAACTGCAAACAAGGTAAATTATGACTATGACTTATTTTTGATCCATAGAGTTTATAAAACTTTACTCAAGTCGAGAAAAGCAATTTGAAAATCTGTGACGGCATCGCAATGTCAAGTCTATGGGCCGAGTGGGGACAAGGTGGGGGAGACACTACTGCGCATATTGAGTGGGTCATATAACTAGGAAGTAAACCCGGAAGTTAGAAACTTTTTTGACGTATGTGCCGGGAGAGCAATTCTCATTAGACTGAATGGGCACCATCTTTGCATGCTGTATCAAGTTCATTATAATACATTAATAGGGTGGGGGCACTCTGTTTTTGTTGTTGTTGTTGTTTGAAGGAAACCGACAGATGCAGCAGACACAGATTTTCTCATCTGCTCTATTTTCTTTTTACACAATATGCAAATTAACTGCAACTTTCCTAAAATAATAATAATCTGTTTTTTCCCCCCTCAGATGTTATTAATTACATAACTAATAATGTTGTCACTTTGCTAAAATGGTTGTTTCTTGTTTCCTATTCTTAGCGTCCTCTGGGACCCCAGTCAGCAGTCTTTGTATATTAAATACATTGGTAGGATGAGAGTTAATATAGAGCCTGACATGTCCCGGTACTAGCGGAGGTTACAGGGTGCACTCTGTAGAAGAGCAGTTTATTTTTAAATATGAAATAGTTGCCCTAACTCCAAATGTGACACATGCCATTGGTTATTCAGTGAAACTTTTTTCAGCACAGCTTCACAAAGTCTGACTCTTCCTACAGCTACTCTTTGGATACTTCTGGAAACACTTAACTGGCTCATCTGTTCTGGGAGTAACATAATCCAATATCTGGGTGGAATTGCTACTGTAATCTTCACAGTGTTGCGCTAAGGAGACATGACATCGCTTTCAAGTTCTCATTGTTGGCAAAAATTCACTTCTACAAGACCATCTGATAGCTCTTTGTATTATTCATCTGGGTCTGCATGTTAACTTGAAGACTTTCTCTCATTTTTGGCTCAGAAATGCACTTTTAACTTAAATATACATCTACTTATAAATACTCTAAAGGCAGGATGATATCTTCCTGAAGCAAAGCAACGGACACATTTTTCTCAAAGAAGGCATTTCTTAATCCATATTATATATCTCTCAGCCCTCAGATGGTGTTTTTGGTGGAGGAGGAATTGCCAACACAATCTATAAAATCAAATCCTATTAAAGCGCAATAAACAAGAAGACACTAATCCATCCCACATGTGCCTCTGCCAGCTCTGAGCCGGGTGCTCTTCGTAAGACACCGGCTACAGTTGTGCTGAGCATTTACCAGTTGCTGCCCACTCTTTCTCATCAGTGTGAATTAACTGTAATTTAGGTGTTTACCTCCTGCAAAGTGGGCTCAGATAGAGTTTCTAGATGGGCTCGATTACAGTAAGTTATTATTGGACATTTTCATTAGCTTTGTTATGAATTAGCTAGATAACTTCTGTATATTCATGAAAATCATTTTTTTATTATGTTTTGGGATGCAGGAAGGCAAACGGGAGCATGTGTATATTTTTGTGTTCTAAAACAACAGTGGAATCCTTTTTTTAAGTTAGAAAAAAAATGTAAAAATATTTACTAACGTGCTTAAAATATTAAGGGTGTGCATGAAACTTTACACTGTCATAACCATGTCATAACACCTGTCATAAACATGAAGGAGTTTTTATGAATGTTTGACTGTTGTGATTAAGTGTCATTTTTTTTAATGCAAAGTTGACATTTTTTGAGATGTTGTTATGATAACTTGAGGTCAATCAAGCCAATTATGTCTGTGTTATGGCAACTTGATATTAACCAAGACAAAAATCTTTGTAATGACAACTTGACATTATCATATTTTAAAACTGTTTCGCTTCATGTTTTGCATTACATTATAATGTCATATAGAGCTCTGTGGCTAACCGAGATAACTCGCTAATGCCAGCTGCAGATGACAGCAGACGGCAGTTAGCATACTTTAGCTCAAGTAAACTAGCTAACCACTGTTCATCAGCTAACTATGTAGGCTATATCACCTTGGTACTCTGTCATCAAACTGGCCTTATAACATTTAATAGCATCTTTATCACAAGTCCAAAATTTACCACTTTAGTTGAGGTCAAGGAAAATATCCATGAGACTCATAATGGCCCGTGTCAAAATCAACCACATATGACAGTATAATGTACTGTTAAAAACATAAAGCTAAACAGTTTAAGTTTGATCATGTCAAGTTGTCATAGTAAAGGAATTGTTTGCTTGATTAATGTCAAGTTGTCATAACAAAGAAATCTCAAACAATGTCAACTTTGCATTACAAATGACATAACTGACCGAATGACACTAAATTTCAACAGTCATTTATAAAGGCTCCTTCATGTTCTTGACGGGTGTCAGGTATGACAGTGTAATGACAGTCTTATGCAGACCCTTTCAAACACAGTGTTACCAACTATTTCCTCTCCTGGTAGCATCTTATACCATAGGTTTATATTCCTGAGTCTCAGTAGCTATTGTTGGGTTGTCTTTGACAGCAGGGTGAGCTGGCATGAGGGGCAAAAGGACTCTCAGAGGTCTTTACCTTGACAGCTGCACCTTTCAGTGAATCACTACTGGTGCCGGTTCACCACAGCAGCATTTAAGGCTGACCTCATCTTCAGGATCACATGACTCAGCAATATTAAACTGCAAGGTGGTCCTCCAGCAGGGTAACCCTGTAGTGGACACGAGCAAAGCTACCAATCCCATCACAGACGCATTAAGTTAATTGACTTTATTGAGAACAGCCCGTCCTATATTGAATGAGATCATACTTTACTTGAGTTATGGTTTATACAAAATAAAAAGTTTTTTTTTCTCTGGATGTCTGCTTGCTGTGTAGAAATCAAATAGCTGCAAAATATTTATTTTGAATATGTCTTGAATTTTGGTTAATTAGGCTGAATAATGACAAAATGATTGGGAGATTTCATGAATTGATAACTATGTAAGACTGTGTTCCAGGTAGCTTCATATTGCAGTTTGCAATATATTTTTCTTCCTACATATGTTTCCATAGTCTGGACACATATCTATCCAGGCACAAATCATAAGAAATACTGTATATTATAGGGCTGCTCTTAAGGTGTCACATAATTGCATCTGCCATTGTGTGCTACATTGCTTCACTCAATATCTGGTCTTGGCACTTAAATTGCCGTCGCTGGTGATGACATTCACTCACCTTATTGAATGTAAAGACATGAAAGGAGAAGTCCATTAAGGAGATCCACAGAAATGTTGGGTTCATAGCTCTTACTGCAGCAAATTGACATGTTGTCACTGCCCATCTGGCAATGAGGGTGAAATTATTGAGAATTTGTCCGTGTTAGATGCGCACATGGAAAATAAACCATCAGAGTTGTCCACTTGAGTTCAGTGGGTTCACTGCCGAGCTAGATGCTAACCACCAAACAGAAAATGAGTAAGATTATCAAACCAAGGTAAAGACACTGTTCATGCATTTTGGGTGATCAGATCACAGGTGGAGCGCTTTTAAATGTTTTTAGATTGGCATTACTGGTTATGTTGTTATTTGAATGTCCATTACTGTCTCTTTGGCTGTTCAGCTGGAAGGTTCGACTATTTGGTCTTTTGTTGCCTCACTAAACATGTACAGTATATCAGCTTGCATGAGCCTCATGTTTGCTGTTGTCAGCAGCTCAGCAGAGGAGACACATGGTGCACTGGGATTTTATAGCTGAACTATGAGCAGGGCACACACTTTTCCTTTCTCTGACAGTGTCACAGCACAGATTTGATTTTAAATTGTACATGCAAACAATTTTAGAACTTCTGTGAGTCTGGGTCAAGCAGACAACATTTTTATTACACAACAAAATATATAATTTGGTGTACAACATTTACCAAATTTACAAGAAGGCCCAAAAGAATTTGTTTTGGATTACATTTCAGAAAAGTTCTAACATTTCTCCAAACTCCTAACAAGTCTCAAAATTGCACAAATTTTTGAGGGAGTCTGGGGATACTGCCTTTACTAGTGTGTTCACAAGCATCTGCTGCTTATCCTGGCAAGGTAAGAAAGCCCCAAAACACAATTTGCATTTCAGCAAAGCAAATAATGTACTCACTGGATATTAGCTGAGAAGGCAATCCTTCAGTGTCACCCAAGACTCATTACATACACACTGCCGAAAGAACGTGGTCATGTGCAGCCCAGACCTCCAAATGCAGTCTGAGCGATCAGATCTCAAAACATCTTGGCTGCATTTGCACCTGTGCTCGGAGCACCTGTACCCAGATCTCCCAGGGTGCATATTAATACCAGATGTAAACTTATAGACTCAGTTATGCAAAATCGCACTCTGCAGTTGTGTGTCTTTGTCAAGTAAACCATCTTTGACTGAGCGTAAATAATACAGACTCTGGCAACGGAGAGCACGCAAAACAGACAACAACCAAATTGGCCAGCTGAAAGGCATTAATTACAGATGATGAAATTTGCCACCAGCAGATATATCAGCCCGCGATATCCACCGTCACGAGCTGAAACTTTCCCCTTGTAAAACGCGCTCAGACGACAAGCGAGAGCTAATTAAAACGGTCTCTTGCTGTTTGAAATTTCAAAGAGTGCCATCAAATTGCATGACACAGCAAATAGCTATTAGAGCTGTTTAAACAGTCAAATGTTTTTTATTTTTT
>JAJHUR010084299.1:18616-32668 GCA_027495735.1 Lutjanus campechanus
TGAGGGAGGCCAAAAAAAGAAAAAAAAAAAAAAAAAAAAAAAGTTGCCCTGCTGTGTGTTTTCCTGCGTTCATATATTCCAGAGGCACATAGAAGACATCGGGGAAGCCAACTGTGCAGGCTGTTGATATAATAAACAACTCTGTGGTGTTCCTACAGAGGCGTCCACTGGCCTGGTTGGGGGTCTTTATTGTTTCAGTTGCTGTAAAGCACTGGAAAATGGACTGTGAGAACAATACAGCTCCAATTACCAAGATGGGCAAACTTTAAAATTTGATCAACTACCTTGCCAGAAGATGATAATGTCATACATCATTGATTTGTGTTTGTGCAATGATTAAACTGCAGTTACACTTTAATTAGGGCAGAAACACAGACCTCAATGCAGTAATATTTAATATCTGTTGTACTGTATGTGCAATATTTTCTATTTCTTCTAATTCTTAAACTAATTTTACCAAAATATTTGATAATAGACTAGAGCAAAGAAGGTTAATGTGTGATTTTTTTTTCAGAACTGTATCCCCAACAGTTAAATTGTTGTGAATTATTAAGGAGACAGTTCACCCCAAAATCAAAAGTACATATTTTTCCCTGGCCTGTAGTGCTGTTTATTCATGTTTTTTTTTCTTTTTGTTTTTGGTGTGAGTGACAGAGTTTTGGAGATATCAGTCCCAAATATAACGAGACTAAATGGCACAAGTCCTGTGGAGCTCAAAGCACCAAATATTAATTCAAAACCAGCGTCCCTTTCTAAAAATCATGACCCAGTTACTCAAGATAATACAAAGACCTTGTTGTGAGCAGTTTTTAGTAGTTAGATAGAAAGTAGTTCCAGTAGATTCTAAAGCAGTTCCAGTAGACTCTATCATAGAAAGAAAGCTCAGATACTGTATGCTTGAGTAATTGGGTCATGATTTTTAGAAAGAGACACTGGTTTTGTGTTTTTTGGTGCTTTGATCACCACAGGACTTGTCATTTAGTCCCATTATATTGGAGAGAAGGAAGACATCTCTATGGCCGATACCTCCAAAAGTAGGAAACATTTGGATAAACATCACTACAAGCCAGGGGAAAATTTTGGATTTTTGATTTTGGGGTGAACTGTCCCACTCTTTGCTTTTCTGCCTGTGAGGTAGGGGTTGGATTAGTGCATCAGGAAAGTATTTGGACCTGGTTAATTTAACTCTCAGCCTATTTGAAGTCCATGTTGAACTTTCTCTTCTACATTTGCTATAGCACGACCATTTAACACAATGATGTACTGATGACCAGCAAACATCTCATCATGGTTGAGTGGCAGAGATCATTAAGTTAAAAACTCTCCTTCAGTGCACTTTTATGTACATTTTCTCTATATCTATTGTCTTTGTTCTCATTATTCGTCCGCTTCCTCTTCTTCTGTAATTTTTCTCTGCTAAAAGTGATTGTGCAGCAAAAACTGCGTGGAGGTTGCCCTTGCTAAGCTGAAATTTGCCCTTGGTGATACCTATGAACTGATTAGATTTTGGAGGTCAAAGGTCAAGGTCATTGTGACCACAAGTCTGTCCCATTCTCATGAAAGTGATATCTCAAGGGATTTTCTTCATATTTGGCACACATGTCCACTTGGACTTGAGGGTGAACTGATTAGATTTTGAAGGTCAAAGGTCAGGGTCACCGCAACCTCACAAAACACGCTTTTGGCCATAAATCGGGAATTCATGCACTAAGTATGAGAACATTTGGAGCAAATATGTTTTTGTATGAAATGATGAGGTGATGGCAAGGTCTTTTTGACATCATCCACAAAAACTTAAACTCTTTTAAAAATAGTCTCTAAGTAGCTTCCATTTCAACAAAAAATACACTTAATACCGTTTATTCACTTCCTTCAAGGTATTCACATATATGTTGTATGTGTCATACATGAATGTGAATGACAGCTTGGTTGGCCAAGGCAAACGACCTTCTGGCGGTATTTCGAGTTTGAAAATATTTTCAATGGCAGCTTATTGCTGAAGAAAAAAGTTTACTATGGTTCATGGCCATAATTACTTCAAATACGCCTGATAAATTGTATTCCTCAAAAACGGCAATAGCAGCACTGATTTTCAGAATTAACTTCCAACCAACTTACAGTTGGGAAGGAGGATTTTTGTCATTTGTCTGGATGGCTGCTGATTTTATGGCACTGAAACCCGGTCTTAATAGACCAGTCGTATTCAATTACTGTTTTAGAAGGGCCAGATTTAAAAAAGTAAAGTACCAAGGGACTGGACATTTACATTTCCAATGTCTGACCTGTAAAGTTAGGAATTTAAATATGTAAAACAATGTACCTTTTTATTTTTTTCTCTACTTTATTAGTTATTACAATTGGAAAACTACAAAAGTACAGGGAAAAAAACAGTGTACCTTTGTAATCTTAGATTAAAAGTACCTTGTTGTTTTAATAAATTCAGTGCTGTATTTAACATTATATTTACATTCAGTTTTGCTCCTAAATTCCCTCTGCTTCAACAGCCTGAGTTAAAACATGTTTCTATCATACAGCTATCATACAGTATTTATATATTTATGCAGTATTTATAACATGAATGCCAGTGGGTACGGCTGTGATGTTATGAATGCTAACAAGCGATGGCCCTGAGAAAATGTCACAGATGGATCAGGAGGAATTGGGGGAAGTTCCCCAAATATGTCCACTGGAGTTAGAGTGACTGCTGCCATGTCTAGGTATGGTACATATCAGGACAGTGGGACAATGAGAGACAGTTTTCAGGAGGGAATAAATTGACTCGCGACCACAGCTGCTGTGCCACCATTTTGAATGTTTGTGTTAAAAAAAAAAGTCAAGTTGGAGAGTTTGGTAGAAGTCACTATGTTCCACCATTTGTCCTTTCTTTTTCTCTTCATCATTATCCAGCTAGATTGGATTCAGTCATCAATTTTGTTGTAATTTCATGTGATACTCAACATGACAAAGTAATCACGACCTTCAAGTGCTACTCAAACGCTGCGGAGGTGGCTGTTTTTGTTTTGTTTCACCTGTCACTCTATGCTCTCAAGTGACCAAACCTGTCAGCACTACACGGACACTCCACCCCCACCTCCCCTTTTCTTTTACTCCCTCCACCGCTCCCTCTCTGGTATCTCTCCTCCCTGAGGCAGTACACTAGGACATCTAGGCCACCAGTGGGAATACAGTAGTTAATCTCTGCTAGTTAAATGCTCTTGTATGGCCCTGAGCAGTAGCAGTCAACCATCCCCTCTTTTCTGCTTTACTTGCTCTCTGGAGGATCTGTTCAGCCCTATTCTAATGTATTACACGAGGAAAAGAAAAGCTTATTTCAAGGTAACAGTTTCATAAGCCTGTTTAGTATTTCTATACTGAATTGATTGTTTGATTAGAAATGTTTCAGTCTGTTATTTATAGCTGTTATTTATGGCTTAAAAAAAGAAAGCAAAATGCAGTGCTTTTCCAAATGTATAGTATTTTTTATTTGCTCACAATAAAGGAGCAGTGTATAAGCAATTGTGTAGCAATTTTCCTGCTATGCAACCTGGACTTTGAGCAATCTACAAGGAGACCTAAAATTAGATACCCTTTACATTAATTGATTGAGGGGCCTCATGAAGAATGTGGTGATGGAGATGTGCTTTTTGTTCCCTTCAGAGGCCACTATGTTGGAATAGCTGTTGTTGTTTAACTGTGGATTTTTGTATTATATGTTGTATTTTTTGCATTTTAATATGTTGTTATTGGCTGTTATCTTGTGGTTAAATAAAGGTAAAATAAAATGTAAAAAATAAATAAATAAAATGCTGAGTTGGAGCCATAGACTGTATATGAAATAGTTTGAATCCCTCTTTAATATACTGCCTGCGTAGCAGTTGTTTACCCCAGCGCCCTCCTCCGCAGACTTGAGGAAGCTCAGGCAGGCTGCAGGAACACTGCAGGAGTGCAAGGCGAGCACAACAATGTAATTTTGCAATAACAAGCAAAAACAAGTCATACACTGTAAGTTGATCAGCTGTTGATTATCAGTTGATTATCCTGAAAACAAAAGCCCACTGCTCCAAAAGTACATACTTTAAAGTTGGAGTTCACTGACCTCCTGCCTTACTGCCTGCCAGACTCCATTAACATATTCAATTTAACCTTTACAAACATCTAATCCTTCTAAAATATTGGTAATGATTTCTTTCGACTCATAAACAGACACTTACTCATTTGGCCAATGTTAATTTCAACTCTAAGTAACATGAAACAAAAACGTAAACATAAACAAAAATTTATTTTTATTTTCAAATTTCTTACAGTAAATATATTAGAGAATTCTCCTTTAAGAAAGTTAAACAAAGCACAGTGCTTTCACAAGTTTCTTTTCTTTTCTTCAGTTTAAACTGCATAAAATCTGGATAATGAAGAAAAGAAAGGAGAGATCAGGGACCAGAAGCTTAGTAAAAAACAAAACAAAACAACAAACAACAGAAAATAAAATACAAATAAAAACTAAGCTAACATAATCTCCCGTAAATGCCGATACAAAAAAACACAACAAAAAACACATACTGGAGCAGAAAAACAAACCAATAAATGTACTATGACCCAATAATCAAATAAAATTTCTACCAAAGGGTGTTGTGGTATCACTGAGGACACTTTGGGCACAAATTTCTACTGTTTCTACTCGTGCCCTATCACAAAATCCAGCAGGATCCCTCACACTCATTACCATGCACTTAACGAGTTACCACTTTTGATGTCACAATACATTGATCACCCCGCACCTAGACCATAGGCTAGCAGACAGAGGTGCCACTAAATGTTTTTTAAATGACAACAATTTCTGCGCTCCAGTAGCTTCAGGTGAGAATCCCCGCCTAGCAGAGAAAATGGAATCTGCCACCAACTGCGCTGAGGGCCGGCGACTCTTAGCCTTGGCCTTCAGTAGTGGATATGCTTTAACAACCTCCTCGGTGTAGGGCAAAAGAACTATTACAACTGTGAAAGCAACAGATGAAAGGTTGACTCAGTAGTCTTCTTGAAGGGGGACTTTAAACTGAGAGCAGTTTGTCCGTTCCTCAGAGTGCTCAGAATTGGTTAAATGTGGAAGATGTCAGTAAATTTACGTTTTGATCATGAAGTGTGGTACGAAACTGACAACGTGTCGAGAATTCAAGTGAAAAATTACACTAAAATAGACATGACGGTTCTTAAAGGGAAAATACAACATTTTTATGTGGCTGTCCAGTCAGTGTTGATGGTAAATGTCGGCAATTGAAGCAATTAACTCCTCATTAAGTGCTGTATTCACCAAGAAAGCTGTGTTCTACTGCTGCAAAATCTGTTATTCTTCCTGCAAAATATTCAGATTTTTGGTAATGTTCCGAAAAAGACAACATTCCCACTTAGCTGTTCTCATAACTAATTAAAATGCATATTCCACTAATATTCTCATTTACATGCAGCCGTGAATACTCTGATTATGGAAAAGTGGAACGGCTGGAGCCATTTGAGCCATTTTGCTTCAAAATAGGATCTTTTCAAAGTTTGTCACTGATGGCGGAGTTGTTTGTTGCAAACATAGCTTCCTTCTCTCATCCATTTAAAGTCCCCCTTCTTCTAAACAAATTATACATGTTAGAACATAGTTGCTGGAAACTTGTGAAAGGACTGAGAATTATGTTTTGTGGAGATAGACTGGTTCATGATTTCTGTGTTTAGAATTTTTTTGGGCAGACCTGAAACTACATAAGCCCCACAAACTGACACTGCCTCCGCCTTCCCTCATCCTCCCTAACAGTCAGTTACGAATATTTCCCAGGACCAAGAACGAAGTAAAAGAAGCATATTCCAGCTGCGGAGTATACATGTGTGTTTGGGTGCGCAGTGCATCATGGTACATGTAGGCCCTGCTGGCACAGCTCCGCAAGCAGGAGAACTCTGCTGTCTTAGTCAACATACAGTAGCATGCCCTGAGGAACTTATTGCTTCAATTGACTACATTTTAGAGTTGGGCAATTGGAAGAATGTATTGGTCTGTGATTGGCTGAGTCTGTTGCTGGTTGTTTTCTTTTGACAGATTTTTGTTCTTGTATTTTGCTAATTTTGCTACACAGTCTCATTCAGTGGCACAGCACTCACCTACTGAGCACAAGTGTGAGGGAAGAATATTTTTACACATCAGTAAGTTAGGGATTTATTTCCACTAACAGTGGTAAGACAGTTGCTGAGTTTTATTTTGTCTCTGTCTGTCGAGTTCGAATGAAATGTGTTTAACTGTGAGTTAACAAGGCAGTTAAGCCCTCTAGTTGCAGTAAAAGAGAGAATCTTGAATTTAGAAGTCCTATGGTTGTATTTTCTGTTTCATGAGGAAATTTGCATAATATTTTGGTTTTGACATTTTGTGAGTTTATTTGGTTTGTTTACGAGGATTATCATGATTCTCCAAATCAAACAACTGTCATTTACAATTTCAAATTCTTCTTCAAAACAACTTGTTATAGGGTATCACGTGTGATATTACACCCAGAGGCTGGAAACTTATGTGGGGGTTGAAAAAAAAAAGATTCTTGAAATTTAGAAATTGGAAGCTCATTTCAGTCGATTTTTGATTTAATATCGAAATTGTCACCCCTTTTATTTACTGGACATAGCAAATGTAACAAAGCAAACACGCAGCTCACAGACATCCTAGCTGAAATGGGAACATACACCTATGCAAATATATCGGCAGTGGACAGTTCCTAAGTCGACAGTGGCTGGTTAAAAAATTTTAACATGACCCTACCATCAGCACCGACTGGACATCAATATAAAAAGTGCTGAATTTTCCCTTTAATTACTGCTCAATACATAGGTTTCTACAACCTTGACTTCCACAATAACTGCCTTTTTCTTCACTTCTGTGGTCGAGCATATCGCTGCCTGAGTCTCTAAACCCCTACAGAACAAAATGGCAGCTACATACTGTATTATCCCTGATATCGTTTTTATCTACTGTCAAAAGCAAAACTATTGTGAACAAGACATCAGAACAGAGATGGACAATATGAAAGCCTCGCTGTGTATGAGGAGCCCCCTAAAAGCACTTTTGCTGTGAAAAAAAAAGAAGAGAAATGCCTCAGAGGAGAACTGTCTCCACTATCAGCTGAAAATTATATACACCCTGACAGTGAAATGACTCCCAGCTGGTGAAGCAAAAATAAGGGGGGGTGAAAGAAAAAAAAAAACATTTAATTTCATGACAGCTCATTTTAATTACATCCCCACCACCACCTCCAACCCCGCCATGAATTGCTTTAAGACCACATTAGGCTACAGCGTTGCATTAAAGTTTGAACTTACACTTCCTCCACGTTTTACCCATTATATGCAGGAAGCTGAATTTTCCCATTACAGTGAGTTAGTCACAGCCACTTTCAGTTAGCGGAGCTGCCATACGCAGAAGAGTTTTATCATCAGAATGTATTATGTAAGATTGACTGCAGGGTGGTGTGTGAGGAAGAAGAAGGGAGGAAAAAAAAAAAAAAGAAAGTCTTGCTATCAGCTCCTGCGTCTAAAATGGAAGAATCCTGTGCAAGGGGTGGTCACGGGGCTAGAACCATTCAAATGGGCCAAGAGTGCTGATGCGTCCTATTTACCTTGTGGTAATGGATTTGTTTGTGGCCCAAACCCCCCTCCTGTCTCGTAGGAATATTGGGGGCTTAGCTCCATTCACTTTTTGCTGCCCTGGCCATTTATTTTGATTAGGGAATGAAGTCCTCCACAGAGCCATACCCAGAATAATTGACACTGTGTCCTCTGAGGTCACAAAAAATATACCCTTAGTACTTATCCCATTGGTGAAGTGGCAGCGTATGAAAAGATTGCAGCTGAGCACCGAACTGAAGGTGTATTATTGCTTTAGGTTGCAACAAAAACCTGTCGGGGAGCTCGTAAATTATATTTCCTGTTCTTTCTGTATTTTTCAGGCTTGACAGGATAATTGATGTGTGCTCTGAACTTCCAATTGGCTTCAGCTAGCCTGTTATTGTATATATTTCTTTTGTTTGTCGGGTCTAAAAGGTCACTGGGGATGTTGGTGGTTTGATTTTGGGTCGTATTAAGAAATAACCTCCACCTCACCATTTAAGTAACTTGAATATTGAATCTACATTTTTACAAGAAAGAATCTTATAGTTTTTTCTTTTTGTTTGTTTGTTTTTAACCGCTGTATTTCTGTATATGATCGCTCTGAGATCTGTCACAGTAAAACACATTTCACCGCGACATAACTAAAGCTGAAACGCTCAGTCCGTTAACAGAACATTAATCAGTCATTGGTTGTTTGAGTAATTTTTCATGCAAAAATAGCAAAAATTCTCTGTTTCTGCAGCTTCTCAAATGTGAGTGTTATCTATTTTTTTTTACATTTTGTAATTGTAAACTAAACATATTTGGGTTTTCCAGGCCTGGAATTAACTAATATTTGGAATGAAACAATATATTAAACATTGTGATATCCCAGTAAAAGTGTCTCAATACCTTACCGGACTGTGACAACATCTACCACAGTATTACATGATTGGTTATTTTATTTGATTATTTTTTACTTTATTTTATTAAAAAAAGAGTGCTTCTGATTGCTCTTGTTTTGCAAACATAATTCAGATACTCATCACCAAAGACAATGACAATTTTTTGTACATGCTCAGGTCATGGCTGGTTAATTTTATTTAGGAAAGCCGAAGTATTTTAAGTTAAAAGAAAAAACTAATTTTATACGAACAAAAAAGATATAATTTTCCTTTGTTTTTTAATATGATAAATATTACATCGTGGAATTTTAGTCTTTGAGATTATGGTATTGTTTCATTCCTAATCAGAATATATTTATATATTTCTGATTGATTAAAATGTTGATTGTTGTAAAATGTTGCGCACCATGGTGAAAACCATTGGTGCAATAGCAATAAGTGTTATTTTTACGGTGTAGTTTTGATACATTGTATCAAATCAAAGCTTTATTAGCATAATTAGTTGATAATTTGCCTGATCAGCTACTGTCAGGAATCAATACAAACATTCATTAGAGTGTAAACCATTAATCAACCAATAACTAAGCTCCCAGGGTTAGAAAACCTTATCGTAACTTTACTTTAGAAGTTACACAATGTTTCTGCATTGGTGACAAATCATTAAAAACAATGTACAAACAAGGTGGCCTGGTAGCTCAGTTTGCGGAGCGACTGCCCGATGTGCTGTGAGTCCTCTGCAGCGGCTGTGGGTTCAACTCCTGCCTATGGCCCTTTGCCGCATGTCATTCCCTACCCCTCTCTCACCCTTTCCTGTCATGTCTTCAACTGTCCTATAAATTAAAGGCATCTAATTCCCCCCAAAAAAATATATGCTGTATATAAAAAGTAAAAACAGTATTAGCAGTTTGAATTGTATAATATTAAACATTAACAATGTGTGTAACGTATCCACAAAAACACATAACTGTAGACACACAAGATAAAAGACGTCATATGTTGACAGTCCTCTTGTCAATTGAGAATCAGTATAATCCATAAAGCTGAACTGGCAGGTCATTGTCGTATGCTCTGCCATCTTGTGAGGATTTTTTTTTTTGCTGACATTTGACCAAATAATTAATGGACTGATTGAGGAAAATAGTTGGTCGATTCATCAATACTGGAAAGACCCAAGACCCAAGCACCCAAGAGAGCTTGAAATGGGTTTTTTTTGATTATATTATGACATGTTGTCAATGGTAATCACAATATTATATTACCTGGCTGGCTAGATAATATCACCGGTTTTAAAAATTCCAGCTGCCTCTATTAGAGCTGGTGTCACGTTCATGCACACAGACCAGCCTTGTGAGTTTGCCAACTATTTTAAGATGAAAAACCAGAGAAGGGTAAAAACACGCCAGGCTGACATTATTATGATGTAAACAACACAGATACAACTAATGAATGATAATGAAATTGATAATGGGTGTGTCAGATTTGCAGTAGTTGTGTAAATGATCAGGCATGAACAATAGTCAATATATTTGTGGCACTGAAGCAATGGGGGTACCCAAATAAAATTCTGCCTAGGGCCCAATAAAGGTTTGGGCCGGCCCTGGATATATCATATATAGTAATCTACCCATTTAAAAAGTTATTTAGATGAATTAATTGATTGAAGGTCTCATGCAGAGGATTAAGTGACACCGAGTGTTGAGTTTGTAGATTGCAATCAACTGAATACTGCTCGCCTCACCCTCCCCTTCCGAACATGTCGGAGAAACTATGGTGACTGCAAAAAAAGCGAAAGATGTTGAATGTTTGTTTTTTTTTCCCCAAGATTTTTCCACCTAGTTTGACCCTCCATTGCTGTGATTGGCTTCGATTACTTTGCTGTGATTGGCTGTAAGTATAGACATTGACAGTCGGGAGAAATATAGCAAGGAGGCTGTGGTGGACAAACGGATCAAACACAAGACTTCTCACTGGACTTTGTTTCATGTGTGGAGCTAATGTCACACTTAACTATTTAAAGATTTACTTGACATATTATTTTTAGTTTTTTTTAAATACATAATTTTCAGTTTTGGAACAAAAACTACCTTGGTAAGTTTATGAAAAAGATTGGGGTTTTTTGGTTACAATAGACCCTTTCACAACATTAGAAACAGCTTTCTGTGAATCATAAGGACGTGTTGTTGAGACACCGAGTACCAGCCAAATACAGCACAGGAGAGCTGGACTTGGTGAAACGTCTTGAGGGGAAAAAACATAACGTGCGAAAGACCCAGTGTTTGGTTTGTCTGATCAGGGCTACTATGCTCATTTTAAAGTAATGAAAACACAATGATTCTTATTTTTACTTGATTATACACTAATAAAAACACACTTATGACTATTATATTACATCCCTTCCACATTCTACCGATAGAGCACCATAAATCTTACACACTGGACTTTTATGCATGTATTTTAAACAGTAAACCTTTAAAAAATATGGCTTCATTTTCTAACTAGAAACTAGAGTTTTTGGTTTTTGGTACAAGCATTTATGCCAAAAACCCTCTACCCCATCACATCCACATTCAGAGATTAGTTCCTAAAAGTGCCCTGATGCATGTCCACTCCCAGATGAAGCCAACTAGGAATGAGGAGTGCAGCGGCAGAGAGAGAAGGGGAAGCAGATGGCTGGCCTACAGAGGTTCTGATCGCAGGGATATTGGCAAGATGCTGAGCTGGAGAAATTAACCTTCAGAGGTTTTCACACTGCGGCAACTGCTGGCTCACGCCGAATCCCTCCCTGTCTCTATCTATCTCCAGTCACCAGTCAACCTTTTCGCCGAAGTCGTCCCTGCCTTATCCCTTTCCATTTTCATCCATTATTAGCTCCTTATTTTCTCTCTCCTCTGTTTTACTTGGTCACTCAGTTGGAGAAACCCACTCTCTGTCTCAACTCGTTTTCACCAAGCTAGTTAGTAATAATGGACACTAAAGATGAACAAAAACAAACTATAATCACGCTGATAACTATGTTCTTTTAACAGCCTTTTGTTTTTGTCTTCCTTTTCCTTCGCTGTGCTGTAGTAGTAGTATTTAAAGGTCAAACCCTCCCTTCGCTTCTGAAGTAGCTCTAATGTGATGTGCAGACAAAGTCAATGTAGCGTTGGCAGCAGTGTCAGCTCTTATCTGGGTTCGTCATCGTTGAACTGGGAGCCCGCTCGATTGAGGATCCCCATATGGATCATCATCATCAGCCTGCTGCGGGGCACGGTGCCTGTCTCTCTGCCGCACAACAGCCTTCACCATTCTGCTGGCTAAAGGCCCCCGGGTCGCGCTGCTCGCAGACCCGTAGCTGTCCATTTAATTTGCGGCGCACAGTCGCTCCACTTGTTCTGCGTTGTGCCTTTAGTCCAGTCAGGCCAAGAATCCAGGAAGTGGGATGTCTGTTTACTCAGCTGCTTAGCTCTCAAGTTTAATATTAGTTTTGCTGGCAGCCAGCTGTGACAGTGGATTGGTGACAAGGGTGTGAGCTCTGCCATTATCAGGTCTATGAAATCACTGCTAAGGTTGGTCACAATACAGTATATTAAAGATCAAACTAAACTGGCTTTATTTTACCCAGGAATTAAGACATTTTTTTATATTCCACTGTACCCGAAAATGTCATTGAGAGTTTGAATTTCAATCCAAAATACAGTTGCAGTGGGAAACTGTGTTGATTTATATTCGCTGTGATCACTCTGTTTAGTTATTTTTGGGGTGTGTAAGAAGCTATTTAAAGATTGTAGTAGAAAGGGCTTAAAGATAAAACTAAGCCCTCTCCTGTGGTCTGATGATTTCAAAAGATGTTACATCAAAGGTTTGTGAATCAGATCACATTTTAGAACATGCGTTGGAAGTGCAAGTGTTTGATACTAAATCTTAAGAAGAGGTTATGAATGAGATGAAGAGTTGTAACAGTCCAGGAAATACAGGAGAGTGTAGTGAGAGTCATGATTCTTGTCTCTTACGAAACTAGGGCCTTCACAGCGACTGCATTTTAATAGTCATCAACTAATCCTAAAAAGTAGTCAACTAGCCCCCCCCCCCACATATAATAATTAGAATTTTATGTATTTAGAGCAAGAAAGACTGTTTATTTAACACAGTATAATGTGGAAGATTATCATTCAAACATATTGATTGAAAAATTTTATTTATGAACATTTTCATTTTTCTTATCTAGAAAATCTGTGGCTCCCCTGATTATTTGTATTTGTTTACAGGCCAGTCTTGCCCTGTCCAATATGGCGGCAATGTTGACATACGATCCAACATCTGTGTATATATGTCTGGTTAAAATCACACATGAAAACTATGACTTGTCAACAACAACTACCCACAGTGCCACCAGCTGCATATCTATTGTAGAGGCAGTGGACTTAAGACTGGAGTTAAAATAAAATGGCAACTTTTGGGGCTGAAAAATTAAGCAGATGCAGAAGTACCAAAAAATGCAGTGCATCAAATGGCCACTTAAGGCCAATCCCATAGACTCCCATAAAATATCCAACTTCATAGCAGAAATAAAGTTGTTACAGCCTCCTATAAAACGATATAGCTAAGTGGTTCCCAAAGTGGGGGCCCTCCCCCCCAGGGAGGCACAGGGCCACTGCAGGAGGGGCATAAACAAGAGTTTGCTGATGTTACCATGTTGATGTTTATTTTTTTTTAAATCAACTTGATCAGTTGCTTTCCCAATTATTGTTAATGATTGATAATGATTGTCAGGTGGGGGGCTGTGAACGTTTTTCGTCTTCTGACTCACCTGTTTAAATTATATTAAGGCTTAAAGTGATGCTTAATTAAGGGTGTTGCCACTTTGAGTAACGATCGCAGATCGCTAGCCGCTATGCAGCTGCTTCATTCGGCCACCTCAACATCACTAATGCTCCACATCTGTGCCTGTTTTTGGATTGGATTGGCTAAGAGTTAGCCAGGTGAGGCACTGCCAAGATGTCACCACACTGTGAGCTTCAAAACGGCTCTTCAGAAACCTGTTGTATAGGTGACATCATGGGGGCTCCGTCCTCAACCTCAAGTGCTCTGTTTTCTATTCATTGAATCAATAATCAAGTCTGAAATCAAATCATGACACCAAGAATCGGAATCTTATCATATTATTCCCAAAGATTCCCAATGCTACAAAAGAAATATTTGTGTAACAAAAAGGAGCCATCATTCAAATTTGACTGCAAGAGGCATCTTAAGAATCCTCTTAAATCAATATATTACATTTTATTTCTTTAATTCATTAAAAACTTTGTTTTGTGCACCTGCTTTATTATAGATATAATTAAAATATTCACAGCTGTGTTAATATGAAGATGGATGCATGACACCGTAACTGCCAACAGTGTCTTATTAGTGAAAATGATGATGATACACGAGTTGGAGAAGTGGTAACAGGTGATTGTTTATCAACACAGGGATGGAGCATCAAGAGCACAGTGGGTGGTGGATGCTGCGAGTGTCAGACTTCTCGATCAAAGTAACCTGCCAATATAATTGAATTCTTTGAATA
>JAJHUR010084299.1:32688-42975 GCA_027495735.1 Lutjanus campechanus
TGTGATCACTCTGTTTAGTTATTTTTGGGGTGTGTAAGAAGCTATTTAAAGATTGTAGTAGAAAGGGCTTAAAGATAAAACTAAGCCCTCTCCTGTGGTCTGATGATTTCAAAAGATGTTACATCAAAGGTTTGTGAATCAGATCACATTTTACAACATGCGTTGGAAGTGCAAGTGTTTGATACTAAATCTTAAGAAGAGGTTATGAATGAGATGAAGAGTTGTAACAGTCCAGGAAATACAGGAGAGTGTAGTGAGAGTCATGATTCTTGTCTCTTACGAAACTAGGGCCTTCACAGCGACTGCATTTTAATAGTCATCAACTAATCCTAAAAAGTAGTCGAGTAGTCTAGTCACGGGAGATATACCAAAAAATGCAGTGCATCAAATGGCCACTTAAAGCTGGCTGCAAAATAGAGTCAATCCCATAGATTCCCATAAAATATCCAACTTCATAGCAGAAATAAAGATGTTACAGCCTCCTATAAAACGATACAGCTAAGTGGTTCCCAAAGTGGGGGGCCCTCCCCCCCAGGGAGGCACAGGGCCACTGCAGGAGGGGCATAAACAAGAGTTTGCTGATGTTACCATGTTGATGTTTATTTTTTTTTAAATCAACTTGATCAGTCGCTTTCCCTATTATTGTTAATGATTGATAATGATTGTCAGGTGGGGGGCTGTGAACGTTTTTCATCTTCTGACTCACCTGTATAAATTATATTAAAGCTTAAAGTGATGCTTAATTAAGGGTGTTGCCACTTTGAGTAACGATCGCAGATCGCTAGCCTCTATGCAGCTGCGTCATTCGGCCACCTCAACATCACTAATGCTCCACATCTGTGCCTGTTTCTGGATTGGATTGGCTAAGAGTTAGCCAGGTGAGGCACTGCCAAGATGGCGAAGGCCAGTCACCACACTGTGAGCTACAAAACGGCTCTTCAGAAACCTGTTGTATAGGTGACATCATGGGGGCTCTGTCCTCTATTATACTGTCTATGGTAAGAACCTCAAGTGCTCTGTTTTCTATTCATTGAATCAATAATCAAGTCTGAAATCAAATCATGACACCAAGAATCAGAATCTTATCATATTATTCCCAAAGATTCCCAACGCTACAAAAGAAATATTTGTGTAACAAAAAGGAGCCATCATTCAAATTTGACTGCAAGAGGCATCTTAAGAATCCTCTTAAATCAATATATTACATTTTATTTCTTTAATTCATTAAAAACTTTGTTTTGTGCACCTGCTTTATTATAGATATAATTAAAATATTCACAGCTGTGTTAATATGAAGATGGATGCATGACACCGTAACTGCCAACAGTGTCTTATTAGTGAAAATGATGATGATACACGAGTTGGAGAAGTGGTAACAGGTGATTGTTTATCAACACAGGGATGGAGCATCAAGAGCACAGTGGGTGGTGGATGCTGCGAGTGTCAGACTTCTCGATCAAAGTAACCTGCCAATATAATTGAATTCTTTGAATACGCAGTTATGTAATTACTTTTTTCTGCAGGAGAACCGGGTATAGAAGGTTTTTTCCTGCTTTCAAAATTGAGAGAATAAAAAGAAATGTCTCATTCTTGAATCCCACTCACTACTATTGACAACAAAAGCCACGCCGCTCCCGAGCCTTCATTTGGGCATGTTTCATCAAATTTAGGATGTAGAAAATAAAGCACTAGGGGAGCGAGGCAAGCTGTCGTTTTTTAAGGGGGGGCGGCTAAATGAGAAATGACTTGTGCGCAGCGTTGTGAGTGGCTGGTTGGTTTCATAATTCTGCAACCAACTGCTGAGAGACGAGGACAGAACATCTGCTTGACACATCTGAAGTGCAGTCTCCGGTGAAAAATAAAAGCTGATGACAGTTAGGAGTTCCTTATTTTGTTGTATTCTTGTCTGGTGCGAAGCGAGACATCTGCACCGGAGTGATTGCTCAGGAAATTTAGATATTCATTTTGGCCAATTTCCATCAAATTGTCAAAAAACGAGATGAAGCAATAATTGGTCTCGCCACGCAGCAATCTGTGAACATTTTCCTTCATGTCATATGCAATTCTGCATGTGCTGTAATATGATACTCAAGCATTCAGAGCGGTCTGTCTATTCCAGCTTCCATTTAAATCTTAGCGGTCTCTTGTTCTGGTGAGTCATGTCCCAAACATGTAGAGGTGTGGGATGAGATGGATTTGTTGCAGTTTGGTCCTTCATAGCATAGAAATAAACATCAAACATCACAGTATACAGCATTTAACTTTCACAAACGCTTGTAGAACGAGTTGAGTGGTCCTCAAAAGGCAGATGCAACACTTGCGTGAAAGGGACAGTTCACCCCCGAATCAATAATAATATTTTTCCTCTTGCCTGCCGTGCTTTTTATCCATCTAGAGAGTTTTGGTCTGAGTTGCTGAGTTCTGAAAATATTTAGAGCTGCAACAATTGTAGCAATTGCACATTCAAAAATGAGTACTGCAGTCCAAATGGCGAGTTGGAGCCATGGACTGTATATTAAATAAGTTAAATCCAGAAATCATGACCTTATTGAAGCAGTTTCATGTAGAAAACATTTTTCTTTCTACAGTAGGACTGACTGGAACTACTTTATATCCACTCCAAAGAGTGTCTTTTTGGAGGAGCTAGTTTCTTTGTAATATAAAGAGAATAGTTGTGGAGATCCTACTGCAGAAAGAAAGAAGTTTCAGCTGATTCTACCATAAAAAGAAAAGAAGTCCTTACATGAAACTACTTACAGCAAGGTCTGTGGATTATCTTGAGTAACACGAGCATGATTTCTGGAAAGACACATTGCTGCTTGGTTTTTCAAATGTATTTTTTGGTGCTTTGACACCACATGCCAACTGCCTTCTCTCTATTTGAGAGAAGGCAGTTGTCTCTACAGCTGATATCTCCAGGACTCTGCAACTCACACCAAAAACTAAATCTACGTGGATAAATTGAAGGATGAAGGAAAAAAAACATTTGATTGTGGGGTGAAGTGTCCCTTTAAGCTTCGTGTTCAGTTTGAGCTGTGATTTAGCAAAACAAACATCAGCAAATAAACCTGTGTAGTTCTTGCAGCTTTTGACACATAATCTCTATAATGATATTTTTGTCTGTCCGAGGCAGGTACCTCTTGATATTTATGACATTTCAACACTGCTCTGATCTGCTGTTGTGGACTTAACATTTTGCAAAGCTGGTTATACATCAAAACAGCATCTGCCAATTGTTATCACGCGGGATGATATTTTCTAATTGGGAGCTCGGGTAGTTTTCTGAATCCTGAACAACTTCTCCAGGCAAACAGTTATTGACTTGCAAAGTGTTCTGCAGCTGTCAAGCACTTTAATACTGTTTTTAAATAAATATTTTTTTGTCGTTGTTGCAGTTTCCTTGCTTTAGGTTATTGGCACTTTATTGTTTTTCTGTAGGTTTGAATTGTTGACAGAAATATAGCGTGATGCACTGCTGTTGTTATTAGTTTTAGTAAGTATGTGTGGCCAGATTGTGAATAGACTGTAATACAGTTTAGTGACACCTAATGATTTTTTTATTATTATTATTATTATTAAATGCATGACTGAGTCAGCCAGTCTGCAGTAACCTCTGAAAAAGAATGAATCTGAATATATCATCATAGACAATGTAGAATTAATATTTAAAAGTGCCCAGTCTGTCTAGCCTGGCTATATTCCACTGCCTTGACTTTTAATGTGTACATTTTTGAAAGTAAAAGCCAAGAAGATGGAGTGTTTTTAGTAAATAAGAAAATGTGCAGGTAGTTTTTTTTGTGATGAATCAGTATTTATGTATATTTTGTGCACTTATGCTAAACATAATCCCCTTTAGGACTAATTGTCCTGGCTGTATCAGTAACAATGTGTCTGGGAAAGATTCATAATTGTTAGCAGTAATACAAACATTGCATCAAATCCTTACTTATTGAAAGCACCAGTCAAGCTGGGATAGGCAGTTTATTTCTGGCATCAATGGGAAAAAGTTTGTTAACCTTTCAGTGTTATTTAATCCAAGTGGTCTGAGAGAAAACTAGACTTCTGCTCCTCCTCGTCCTGGCTCTGTTTTCTGGCTTTAGAAAATGCGCCCCATGATGGCAGTCTTTGGCCAATCACAGGTCACAGGTCACTGAGATAGTTGATTGTTGAATCTCGTTCCCAAAATGCAAGTATTTGACAACCTGAGAATGAGACTCAACAATCGGCTATCTTGCTCCAGAATTGCTTACTGGACCTTTATAACCTTTTTGTTACTTCAGTGTCAGTAGAACAAGCAGGATGTTTTGGAGCAGCTTCAGTCTTCCATAAAATAGTAAATAAATGGTAAAAACATTCCTACAGTATATACATATAAATTAAAAAAATTAAAGTGCCGTTATCAACAGATTTATGTTAAGATACACATACACAGTACACTTAGAATTATTTATATAAATTAGCATAACTAATTTGTATAAATTTGACTTTCCATTTGTATTTGCCTCCGTATCAGCCAAGTTATGACAATCCCCACTACACAGACACACACAGACTTGTGTTACTATATTCATGAGGGCCCGTCATTAACATAATGCATCCCCTGGCCGCTTACTCTGACCCAGTGGTTCTCAAACTGTGGGGAAAAGAGCCACTGCAGGAGGGTCGTGGATATGGTGCCAATCTAAGTTGCATGAATGATGTATGTAGGGTGTTTGTTGATGCGATTGTGCTGACCTTCATTTCACTAAAATTCACTTTGGTTCCTTTTTTCTTTTAATAGTTTTTGAGGTTTCCCCTAAAATTTGATGATGGGGTATGAACTTTTTTTGGCTTCTGAAGTGGGACATACCAGAAAGAGTTTGAGAACCACGTCCCTCACCTAAACCTAATTCTAATCCTTACCCTAAAACCAAGTCTAAACTATCAAACAGCCCTTAAAAACATGTGCTGTCAAGCATTTTGGCCCCACAAATCTGGTCGAGCCCCACAAGTATAGTAATGTTGAACACTCAATTTCTCTAATTTCAGTACATATAAATTTAGATTAAAGTTAAATTTAGGCCTTTTATTGTTCCCATGTTGTCATTCTTGTTATTAACTTAATAAACACCTACATAATAGATGAAAAGCAGGAGCATAAGGCAAAAGAAAAAAAAAAAAGGTTGTTTAGTGGTATTTAGTGTGATGCAGTTGTGGTTTTAATTCTGAGTTACAGTACTACACCCCTTCGTCTGTAGGCTGAACAAAATCTGTGTTCAAAACAAGGCAGCTCCGAAAACATTGCACTTCATCTGTCAAAGGTTCCCCTGATGATTCATCGCAGCTGACATCAGTGACAGAAAAACCAGAGCGATGGAAATCTATTCAAATGTGGTGAGGCTCAATTTCCCCTTTCATGAGAGAGCTGTGGATAATATGTTGGACCCAGACCAGTAGGGGGTAAAATAGCTCCATCAGTCTTTTCCAGTCAAAGTGAGGTGGAGGGAAACAAGTGAAACGCCGATGCATAACACTGACATTTTTTAATAGAATTCATTTATAACAAATGGAACTTGTGTCAGCAAAGAACTGATTTTCATACAGACTTCTTTCGCCACCAATGTAACCTAAGTAAGAAAATAAAAAGCACTCCTTTCATTCAGAAAAAAAAGAAACAGTTTACGCTTACAACTAATCAGAGGTAATTGTATGATCTTTTTAACAAGCCATTTTTTTTACAATTTCATTATTTAATTTTCAGTCTATGCATCCAGACGAGAGATAGATAGAGAGAGCAGAGAACACAACGTTTATTTCTGTTAATGACACTCCAAGCTTGAATGGCAAAGCCACAAGAACAGATGGTTGGGGGACAGATTTTTCTGAAGTCATCTGCTGGAGTAACCATGGCATCAGAATGGATGCTCTTTTTCGCCACAAACTTTTTTTTTTTTTTGTCTTTTTCAAGAGTTGATACCTTTTTTGTGTTATTTACATACACACAAAGTGAACGTTTAAGGAGATTTTTTTTATAGATGGGTTCAAGTAATATATTATTGGGTTTAGAATCAATAGGGCAGTGCATAGTACAAAGATAGAGAAAGTGCAAATCTTCCTACCAGGCCAGCTTTGGCCGTTCTGCAACGTCTCACCATGCATATGAAAAATCAATTAAAAAAAAAAAAAAAGAGGAAAAACTGAGATGAGAAAATTAACATGTTCTGAGACTTGAACATAATGTAACGTTAGCCACCATGAGGTTAAATAATAGCACTTTTATATCTCAAAATTATGACAAAATCAGGTTAAGCAGTCGACAAAAATAAAACACATAGCTGCTTGAGTTAACAAGGGAAAGAAAGCACCTGGAATGCACATCCACAAAGCCATCAAAGAGGGTATGGAGAGGTTAAAGATGCTGTTCAACATAAAGACCGAAACATAACCAGACAAAACCCCCAGTCTCTAACTGTAGTGTCGTAAAAAAAAACAAAAAACAAAAAAAACAGGACATGACACACCGTTTTTAGGATTGTCAGGATAACAGAACACAATTTTGTTGCAGATTTTACGTCTGAAGTCTGTAATTCAAACCTAAGGCATGAAGAAGAAACCCTTCGGCGACGACCTGTGCATTAGGCATTCTTTTTGTCCAAATTTTGTTGTAATACGAACCATTTTAAAATTTCTGCTATAAGATGTGACCGTGGTGACGATCAGTAAAAAGCTCTTTAACTTTATGTTGGGCCTTCATCCTGTTCAGCTCTGAGACCAGAATTCTGCAATCTTGTCCCTGCCTCTATGTCTGAAAATTTTTAAATCTATGCCTTTTAACAATTGTAGTTCAGTGATATATATATAAATTGTTTTACTCTAATTCACTCAGCCACAATAAGGCCACTGAAAATGAAAAATATGAGCTTTGAAATGTTCTTATTTGCATATATAATCTCATCATGTGACAAATGAATACTAAAGGTAAATAAACTATACAGTTACATTTACACTAAATGCCTAGGTTACTCAAAGGATATACATTAATATGTTAAATGAAACATTATAAAAACAGGCATAAATATAAGGCACTCTAAATGCAAAATGAAAAAAAAAAAGAAATGTCTTTTAACTTTTGAATGCTTTAAAGAACCACAAGAAAGTGACGTCTTTGTACCTTGCCCTATTGTGTGGAGCGGTGATTGCGGCTGCGTGACCCCTCTGCCTCTAATTACAGTCCGTATGAGAGCTTGGAAAAAAAAATAAAAAATGCACCAGTGATGCTTTGACTGGCATCTGACATTCCCACTCCCACACCTCGCTCTCGGGGGGAACAACAATGTCATGAGTGAATGACATATCCACATAAAAACCCTATCTAAAACACACATATTTATTGCACAAGAAAAGATGCACTGAATCAGAATACAATTTTGTCCTACTGATGTGCATTCCAGTGAAAAAATCTCATTTCATTTCCCCCATATAGCACACAACTCTCAATTTGGAAGCTTTCATAGACAATCCATATTTCATATACTTCTTTTAACTTATAAATTATGTACTAATATATTTAGAATTTTATTTATACTTTAATAAATCTTTCACATATATTTGACAGTCTGTACCATATATTTATATATTCATATATCTTATCCAATTCATCAGGTTCCCTCTTATCACCCTTCTAACATGGAAGAACTAAGATAATCGGTAGCAGCAACTTCATACTTTGCTCATCCCTGTTGATTCCACAAAGCCCCAGTTTATCTTATGGGAGTAATTAAGTTACCATGTATGTGATCATGGACAAAAACAATAACAGAGGAAAAAATAAAAATAAAGACCAAAAAATAACTCTTACATTTTGGTAGAGTGAATTCTGTTCTGTGCAACAAAATGAGGGAAAACAATGAACATAAATTTTAAAAAGCAAAGAGATTCTCTGCAAAATAGCACGTACGTCAGAACAGTTCTACAGCTTAAAAAAAAAATTAACATTTACGTAAATACGTCTTTATCACTTATCTTCCAAGCGATAAATTTGTGTAAAAAAAGGAAATTCACACAGTTCAAAAAAAGCACATCAGCTGTATAATAAAGTACTAAAAAACTAAATCAATAATTTTTATTTATTTCATAGATCATTTTTGAACTTTACCCTCTCCCAAAATTTAGATGATGAACATTGTGACAGGAAAAGGGGTATTTATTCATTATTACTTTAAGTCTGTCCTGCTGTTGTGGACCAAGCATTGTCTTCTTTTTCGATGGGTTGTCAGTGTGTACTTGATTGTGAAACAGATTTTTTTTTCTCTTTACAATGTGCATCGAGTTTTTTTTCCCCCCGCAATTCTGTGTGCCTCCAATGCCTCTCGTAATGGTTCATAATCACTGATGCATTTCTGACGATGTCATTATTGTTCATTTACTTTTTTGTTGTGTTGGTTTCATTCAGTTTTATGAGCCCCAAAATGAATCCTTGAAGCAAAAAGAAAAGGTAATTCCGTACGATGCTTCAACAGTCAGGATTCCCTCACTTTGTGTCAAGGCGAGGTTTTATCGGGGTTGGGAAATACTTGGTCCTCCGGGAATCATCTTTTTCATTTTTTGACAAGTCATGTCGCACATCCAACACTTAATGAGTTGTTAGCAAGGAGTTAAGGAGTACTTTCTCAAGCAGGAATTTATGGCTCAGAAGAGAGGCTCACTGGGTTTTCTTTCCAAAGGGCCCTCTGCTTTTTTCTTCCAATACTGGGTCTTTTACGTTGCATAGTGATCAAAGCTTCCCAGGTACTCCAAGCCAGCTCTGTAGCAGAACTGGTATTGATCCTGGAAACAAAGGAGAGAAAACTTAAGCTCACACTCCCTCTTAGGAATCTTAAGATACTGAATCTTTTGTACCATTTTTGGTACATTGTGCTTCTATGACTATTGTCATACCCTCGGGACTAGTCACATGAAATTCTTCAGCTGCCTTTTCCATTGAATGAGAACATTTCTTTGTATTCTAAAGGTACCAAGTGGAATATTTAGATCACAGAAGTACGTGTATGAGGAAACACTGGCCAGTTGTTCTGAATTGATGAGATAAATTTGCAGTGGAGAAGAGTCTGGGCTGTTCTTGATTGGTTCAGTTACTAGGGCTGTGATGGTATGGATATTTTATGACTGTGGTGAAAAAGTATTGTATTTCCACAGGATGGCGGTTACCGCGACTGCCCAAACAATTATGTTTTATTATACTAAGTGTACTGTGGCTCCTATAAGGAATAGGGCTGTGCATAATGTGTGCGCGATGTGCAAGTGAGGGAGAGCGAACAGCAGACTTGGAGAGTGACGGGATGTTCACACTACCTGTGACATAGCAACAAAAACAGACAAACGTTACCAGCTACATTGTCACCGAGTCGCTAGTGAATTGCTACAGAATTAGCAAACGTGGATCGACAAGCTGCATTTTTTTTGTTGATGTCGCAGGAAGGAAAAAGGGTAAACTAAACTGGAAACTGGCTTACGGCAAGTCCATTATTTACACGGCAAAGAAATTGTGGGGAGACGGGAAACGGAAATAGCGAAAAAATGACAACAACATATAATTGGTTGACGCGGCAAATGTCAGTTTCTGGCTTCATGTCGCCTGCTTTGATTGAGAATGACTCGTCGCCTGACGCTTTGTC
This sequence comes from Lutjanus campechanus, assembly GCA_027495735.1. Lineage (NCBI taxonomy): Eukaryota > Metazoa > Chordata > Actinopteri > Lutjaniformes > Lutjanidae > Lutjanus > Lutjanus campechanus. Next base: position 42,342 of record JAJHUR010084299.1, read on the forward strand.
TGAACATACCATGAGAGTGACGGTCCTACTCATAGCGGAGCGGAACTTAAAATTAGCTGTAAGTTGTCACCCTGGCAGTAAATCTACAGTACAGGTTACAGTGCATCAGTTAATAAACACTGCAGCTTCTCAAGACCAATAAAAGTCAAGGAAAAGGGAAGGGGGTTAGTCCCAAAGTTGTTAGCATGTTGTTAGCCATCTAGTAGCTCTCCCATGATGCCTTGTGTTGAGTGTCGACCAATCAGAGGCTGTGTTACTGACTTTGCATTGCATTGCATAATGGAATAACACGAGCTTGACGCCTCAAATTAAAATTTGTAGTGACGAGTAATACTCTCAACCCCCGCGCTAGGCATCAGGTGACAGCTGTGTTGTGGTAAATGTAGTTATCATCACAGCCCTATCAGATATTAACAGAGCCTTGTCTTGTCAATCTGTTTGGTTCAAGAGGATACGTGGACTCTCACCAGCCTTTTTTTTTATAAGGCAATTAGCGTGGACTAGCAAACTGGTAACACAGTAACTGATTCCATGTGTTGTCTACAGTGTCGCAAAACCTTAAGTAACTGCTAACTCAGTAAAGTTTGTGAGTTATGTTTTCTTTCCAAGTAAAGAGGAAAAAAGGAAAAAAAAA
>JAJHUR010084302.1:0-14663 GCA_027495735.1 Lutjanus campechanus
ACATTGAACATCCAACGGCATATATGTTGAACCAAAACCCAAAAATCCTGTTAAAATATGTGACTATTAATGCTGAGTAATGGTTAGCTTAATGCTATAAAAACGTCACTTTCAAATGTTTGAGGCACGAGGTGGTTTCATATAACGTAGCCTACATAAAAACCAATAAATTTATATTATTTTATGTTGATTTAAAATGAAATCTATCTTATTTTTACAGACTGTAAATTATAAAGTCTAGTAAAACGTTTGGATTGAGTAAATAAAGAGATAGATAGCCTAAATCAATCAATCATGATGACAAAACATGTTTCATTGTGTTTTAGGGAGCAAAGAGCAGACAGAAAAGTTCATAAGGATGAGAGGGGCACATGAAAATTTATTTACAGGGGCCAAACACTCGGCGGCAGTAGGGTGGAGGTAAGGCAATAATAAATAGGCCATTTGTCAGTGTCCTGATGTCACTCCTAAATCTCTGCATCCCCGTGTTAATGTGATCTTGTGCTTACCTTTTCTCTTGTTTCTCTACATGTTTAGAGTCATACTGGAGAAGATGGGCCTGCTGGGGAAGGTGGAGCCCCAGCAGGCAAAGAAAAAATGGGACAATTTGAAAAAAATATATAAGGTAGGTGCAGAATTTAATGATGATATGGAAACGAACTTATATTTGTTTTAACCTGCAAATAAATACATACTTTGCTGAAAGTTCCTGACGTGAATTATTTCCACTGCCTTAGGATTGCAAATACCCAGGGACAGGAGAGGGAGTGAGTGGGAAGCCCACCGCTGCAACCTGGCCCTGGTTCGAACTGACGGACGAGATGTTGGGACAGAGGCCGTCCTGATCGCCTCACTCCCTGACGACACACCAGGGCCAGCTGCAGCGGTGGGTCAGCAGGAGGAGGGTGATGAAGAGAGATGAGAGGAGGAAGAGGAGGAGGAGCCGGTCCCGGGGCCTCGGAGGAAGAGGAGGGAGAGGGATGAGCTGCTGGACCTCCTGAGGGAGGATATGCGGCAGCAGAGGGAGGCGGAGGAGAGGAGAGAGAGAGAGAGAGCCGGGAGAGGATGGAGAGGTTTTTCTCTCTCCTCGAGAGACTGGTGGAGAGGCGTTAATTTTGTTTATATTGTGTATATAGTTAATTAGTTGTAGTTATTCATTTTAGTTATCTATTTATTTAATTTCAATTTTATATTGTGTATAGTTATTTAATTTTATGGTCAATGTTCTGAATTCCTATGAATGTTATGTTTTCAGAATTAAAATTATTGTAAATTGTCACATGTCATCTTGCATTTCGTACTTACAACCTAAGTACAATTTATAGAAGTGTTAGCAAACAGCATCAAGTGCTACTTTTCAGGGACAATTTAAATTACAATCCTCAACACTGATCATTAACTGCTGTCAGGATGTATAGCTGCTAGACTCAAAAATGGTTTGTCACAACATATTGATGAAACGCAATCTGGCTTCCTAAATGGAAGATATATTCACAACAACATACATCGATTACAGTCATGTAGTATCAGAGGAGGGGTTCATTCTCTTCCTAGAGTTCTATAAGGCTTTTGATTCTGTGGAGCACCCCTTCATATTAAGTAGGCTACTTTAGATTATTTTGGTTTTGGTCAAAAATTCATAAACCTGATTGGTATGTTAAAGATATTAATAGTTGTGTAGCTTTAGAACAAAGACCAAGATTCCAGGTAAATAGGTGTAATAGACAGGGTAGCAACAGCTCTCCCTTATTATTTATTCTGGTAGCCCAGCTATTATCAATTATGGTAAAAAAGAATAATGGTATTGAAGGAATACATATTTTGGAAAGAAATATCAATTTACAGGTGATGCAACTTTATTTAAAAAAAATAAAGTATTGAACTCCATCAACATATTTTCCAAAGCGTCAGGCTAGAAACCATATTGATAAATGTAAAATATTTGCACTTCATGATCAGCCGGCACTCTCAATATGTAACATTTCAGTCAAAAGTCAAGTGAAATATTTGGGTATAGTTATTATCAACAATAAAGAAATAAGGGAGAGGGAAAATGTTTGTAAAAATGTGGATAAATGTAAAACTATTCTGAACTCTTGGTTACAGAGAGACATTACTGTATTTGGGAGGGTCCTGCTTTCTAAAATGGAGAGTTTGTCAAGAGCTATTTATCCTGCCTTTTCACTAGACATTTCAGACAAAATGACTAAACTTATTTAAACTTCAAATTTATTTGGAAGAATAAATGCCAGTACATCAGAAGAGCTGATGTGGTCAAGAGTATCAAAGAGGGCGGCTTAAATGCTATTGACTTTCATTCAATAAAGTTAAAAAAGACTGATAAGTGATTTGACAAGTGATTTAATGGGAAACAAATCTTCTTTTTTCAACTGTATTATTATTTGCAGAGGTATTGCATACAATCAAGAGATTACCAATGTTAATATGAATTCCAATAATGTAAGAAAAAAGGAAATAGAGTAATAATAATTGAATAAAAAATCAAAAATGCAGTCTTGACAACAGAACTAATATTTACAGTTTACAGATTATTATTTAAAAAAAATACGTACAACTATAATTATGAACAAAAACTATTATAATTACATTGATTATTAATAAAATTCATAATTATTTACAACAACAGGCTGAACAGGAGTCCCTGGCAGTGCTGCTGGAATGGATGGGATGCCACAATAAAGACCCTGGTGTCTTCTGTCAGCCAGTGGGACATCATCTGGGGTGGCATTCAGGGTGTTTGGGGGTCCGGTCTCCACTGTCCACCACATCGTCCTGGGTTTGCAGAGATGACATGATCGACAGCTGCAATGTCACTAAGAATTTTTTGAGAAAGGGGCAAATTATTATTAGTTTAATAATATAAATATAATGATAATAAATTGTTACAACAAACAAAACCTACAAAACACTTCAAGTAGGAATAATGGCTTTAAAGTTATGTTACTTACCAACTAAAGATAGTCATGATCAGGGATACCCTCCTCCAGAGCAGACACCTCTGCAGACAGACGGTCCCGCCACGGAGCACCACTGGCGGCCTCCAGCCCGTTCTCCCCCTCATCCTCCGGCATGACATCCTGCACCTCATCCTCTGGGGGCATGATGTCACCAGCTCCCAGGCAGATGTTGTGCAGGACTGCACACGCTGTTATGACCTAAAGTGAACAAGGATTTTTCATTAATTTTGATTTACTCTGTTTCAGTACTCAAAAATAAGAATCACGTTTTGTGATGACTTACATGAGGCACAAAGGTGTGGTGCACCTCCAGCGCTTTAAAAAAAAATGGCCCTGAACCTGCTCTTCATCATTCCAAAGGCACGCTCAACAATAGAGCGTGCCCTGGAATGATGGGCATTGAAGCGCTGGGCTCCCACACCTTGCACAGGCTGCTTGTAGGGAGTGATGAGGGGGAGTGGATGCTGGAGACACGGGTACCCGCCGTCTGCAAGGATGAAGTGCCCTGGAGGAGGGTAAGCAGCCTGTCTGTACAGTGGGCTGTGCCGGAGTACTCTGGCGTCATGCACCGAACCCGGCCAGCCCACGTACGTGTCCAAAAAGCGGCCCTGATGGTCAGTGACTGCCTGCAAAATGATGGAGGCGAACAGCTTCCTGTTCATGTAGCACTGACCATCAGGGCCGCTTGGTGGCTTTATCCTGACATGGAAGCCGTCGATCGCACCAGCAGCTTTAGAAAAAGCTTGGTGTCCTGCCAGCCCTGCAAACCCCCGAGTTACTGCCGCCAGGTCTTCTGCGCTCCTTGGGAAGTGGATGACCCTCAGGCGAATGGCCACCACCTCCTCAGTAACTCGGTGGACGATCCGGTGGACAGTGGAGCGAGGCATCCCAAACACCCGTGCAACCACCCTGTATGATGCCCCTCTCGCCAGCCAGAAGAGGAACACCAAGGTCTCTAGTGTGGCACCCCATCCAGGCCTCCGATCCTGGTGGAGCAGGTTCAGCAGCACTGCCAGGGACTCTCTGTTCAGCCTGAAATTCTCCTTGGTGTCATTGCCATTAAAAAATCTGTCCAGGACAGGCACAGCCAGGTTGACCCTGCAGTACATGGGTCTGGTCTGAAGGAGTGGAATAAGAGGAGAAGGAAAATGATTAATTAACCCTCTGTTACACCTTGATACATTTATGTGTTTTTTAAAAATGTTATTTTTAACATATCTCATCCATTTCTTGTGTAACTACTGTAGCTTATAATTGCATCATGTTGTGTATTTTGTGAGTTCTAACTTTTTCTAATGGATTTTTAATTTCTTAACCCATTGTCAACAACGTAAACAAAAAGTATAGCACTCCCACACCTTCCACAAGAATGTGCACATCGAAACCCATTCAAACCACTATGTTTTATCCTGCTCTAAAAAAGCATATACCATACAACCTCTTATTCCTTGGTTTCATTTATGATTAATTTAACATTAAGGTCTGAGGTGAAAGACAAAAAGATTTTGGAAATCATTCTATCTAGGCTTCCCAATCTAGTTTGGATGATTCATGACCAAGATATGTAATCTATTTTAAATATTAGGCTATCAAGATCGGGGTTTTTAACTATTAATCAAGGTGATATGGCATTAACCACAACCCGATCTACAGTTAACCTCTGTAGCATTAATGTAATGTAGGCTTTTTGTATACCAACTAACTGTTAATGAGCTAATAACAATAACATTGCTGTGGGCTCAAATAACAAGTTTACCTGGGCACGGTCCTCTCTCAGCCAGAGATACACAAGCCGCCGGCGCCGACGGAGAGCGTAGAGGCTCCTCTCGTCTTCCTCCAGAGCGAGGAAGAGGAAAAAAATAAACAGAATCACCTCCGGATCCATTTTCTTTCTTTCTCTCTCCTTCTTTCTTTCTTTCTCTCTCTTGCCTTCTTTCATTCTTTCTTTCTTTCTTTCTTTCTTCCTTCCTTCCTTCCTTTCTTTTTGTTTGTCTCTCTCCTCTGTCGATCTTGACTTTCGCGGGCTTGGCCGGCAGTTGGTGACGTGAGGGGAACAGCGGTGACGCAACCAGGAAATACTCCGAAGGCTAGACCGTCCCATTTGGTTAACGGGGAGGACAGGTCCTTCGGGGGGAGCGTCCTCCGAAGGACCCGGACTTCGGAGGACGGGTCCTTCGAAGGATGCAGACCCTGAATTGGGACACACCCATAGTCTATGTCATCACTGGTTAGCCAGTACTCAGGATGAAGGAGGATGTTGAGGTCTTTATTTATGGACCCTTTAGGGGCTGATGTCAAAGTGTCACATGGCAAAACTTGTGGGTCCAGATCCTTCCATATAGGTCCCTCACTTCTGTGTCTTTCTCCCTGTTTTGGCTCAGCTGCCTTTTGTTTTTCACTTTGTCGAAGCTGTTGTGACCAAAATAACATAGAAACGTATTATTAAACAATTGTAAAATATACCTTCAATTGCGATTTCTCCCGCTCCTCTGTGGACAAATGGAGGCCCGTTAAATCAGAAAGAACACACTGTTCATCAAACTGGGATTTAGTTTGGTCCATACTCACTCTAACAGTGTTTACACCAACACAAGTCACGCTAACATCATTCTCCTATATGACATCTGCTGGGTCAATCATAAAAGTTTTAGCTAGCTTCAGCCTGCAGGTTAAAACAGTGAGTGAGAGTGAAGCATTCACATAGTTAACTTCAGACGTAAGACAACTAAAGGAACCCTTTTCATTAGACACACATACCTGCAGGTTAAAACACAGGGTGAGAGAGAGAACAGTGGTTGCAGCCTGCAGCTTAAATACCCACAGGGAGTGAGGCACCTAAATCACACCTGTCCTCAATTAACAACTACCCCACAGCAGACAACACCACTGCCCCCCCAACCACACCCATTCAACCCGTCCATTTCATGCCCCGTTTACACGTACACGGTTATTTTTAGAAACGGAGAAATATCCCTTCATTTGCACCCTGCGTTTACACGCAAACAGAGAATTCGCCTCTGAAAACAATGCTATTTAAAAACTCCGGCCAGAGTGGAGATCTTGGAAAACTCCGGTTGCACGTTTGCATGTAAACGGAGCAAAACGGAGAAAACGCAGGCAGTAGACGTCACAGTATGCGACAGAACTTGCACTCGCCTCAAAAGTGCGACCTATGTTTACATGTTGCTATGGTGATCATGGATTCGCAGCAGACATACACGGGTTTGTGTAAACGCAAAGTTTTCTGTAAACTGATACGTGTGCACGGAATTATTTTTGAAAACGGAGAGGGTGAAATGTCCGTTTCAAAAAATAGCTGTGTACGTGTAAACAGGGCATGAGTGTCTGTGTCAGTTCGTGTGTTGTATTTTTGGTGTTTAGTTCCTGTGTCTTCCCAGTGTTGCTTCCAGTGTTTTTTGGATTTATACCCCTTTATGGATTTCTTGGATATTTGCCTTTTTAGTTTTGTCTTTTGGATCCCTTTTGTTCAAGTAAGCCTGAGTTTGTGTTTCTTTCTGTTTTAGCATTAAATCACCTTTTGAACATTGCTTCCAGTGCTCCTGTCTGCATTTTTGGGTCCACCACCATTTGTGTTTCTAGTTGACTTTTCACCACACTTAACAATCTGTCACAAAGTGGGCCGTGCCCATGCCATCCAAGGTAACCTGGCAAAGGAATTAGATACTGTGATGTCATGAGAGGGTGTATCATAGAGAGGCGATTCATCCCTTCCCAATAGGTGCGTTTGAGATGAACTGCGCCTCGCCTGGCTTGTAGACGAGATCAGGTGGCTGCAGCAGAGGGCGGTAACAAAAAGCTGCAGTCCAGTTGGACAGTTTCCAGCTGCCATCCGACAATATACAGGAAGTGACAAAATACCCCACATCCTGTTAAAACCAACTGTAGGCTACTTGTAGTTTTCAGACATTCGAATTGACGACAATGGCTGAAGTACATGCATTCTTGATTGCTGATGAAGTTGAGGAAGAGGAGATCCCCCTCCTACATGAAGATGGAACTGAACGGAGAAGGTGCATTGTTTTCTGTAAACATTTAAATTAACTAGAGTATATGCCCCCTGTGATTGTTCATTTAGTCTAGTGCCTTGTTTCCTTATTTTCATCGCTGCCCAATGAAAACCACATATTTCCATATTTTAATGATCAAATTGAAAATGAATCAAATTATCTATATATATATATCGATATAAAATCTCTGAGTTTAGCCAAAAACTCAACACCAAACACAGAACTGAGTGATTTAAGAGTTTTATTGTCACTAAGCTTAAAACAAGGTTGCATTTAATATTTCACATAAAGGTGACATTATGGAGATACATGGTTTGCACTGGTCAGCAATAGGGCTGTAGCCAATATCCGAGTACTCGAGTAGTCGCTTGGCTTGGGCGGCATCCGAGTGCCATTTCACGTACTCAGATACTGAGTTCTTCAGATTCTGCACAACATTTGTTTGGATTCCGGTGATCAGATTGATGAAGATGAGGGTCTTCTTCAACTTGGACAGGACATTGATGACCCACTTCCACCACAGCCCAGCATCCAAGAATTGCATCCCATTACCGAGACATGATTTGCGCCCACATTTAAGAATACACCATCACTCATACCATTTTCATTTTATTTGTTTCTTTTCTTAAGAGTTTTGTGAGCTGGTGTGCAGTATGCCACAGCATGATGTGAGACACTCAGGCCAATTCTCAAGATCATAATGGAAATTAAAGTACCTTGTAATATTGTCTAAGGCATTAAGTTCATTACCTTTTGACTGCAGTGTCTCTACATCATCAAGACTTCTGCTGTGCCTCCATGTGGCAGCTCATGGCAACTGGGTGCTGGGTGTCAAGAACTCAGGCAAAATCAGCAGGGGGTCTCGGAGTATCAGTGGTCCCCAGAGGCCAGTTCAGTTGTGAACCAGCCAACCACTGCTCCCTTTGCAGAGTTGAAGTTTCTTGAAAAGATAATTAAATAGATGTCACAACTTCAATAGTAAATCAGTTGAAAAGGGTTTCCAATTTCAATAATTGAAATCAAAGGCAGAAGCTGTGATTCTCCCAGTATTTTTCCTCTTCACCCCTGCCTACTTCTGGCATCCAGCACACATCAGAAGACAACAACACTTCAGGGACAACACAGCATAGCTTACCAGCCATTATGTCACACTTTATACCATATTGATGATCTTTTTTAAGAAGAATTGTAAAATGTAGCTGACAGTTGTTTGGCCATAAAACCAGTGACCTGTTGATTTTTTACAAATGGAGATACAATAGTCCAATAGCAGAACTATCAGTGCTGAAAAAGGTTTAAATCACAGTGTGAACGGAGACACCCTTAATTAAAAAAGACAGACACATAAGTATCATGTGACATTTCTTTTTATTTTCAGTTGACGTCTCTCAAGAGTTCAATAATCTGGTCCTGTTTCTTCCCCATTTCTTTGAGTTGTGTCAATACATGTCCCATGCATGACAGCATTTTCCTCTCAAATGTTCTTCTTTTTTCTTTCAGCCTTCGAAACCTTGCCAGTTCCGGCCTCACAAATGATTCTAGGGCTGCTGTCCTCTGCTCTGCATGGGCCTGGTATGTGTCAAGAAATGAGGGCCGGCTGCTGCCCTTTCAGCTAGTAGCTGGTCTGTCTTTGGAAGGACCAGCAGTTGAGGGACCAGGCTGCTCCTCTGTGACACATTGCTCCCGAGTGGTGGTCTCAATGGGGAAGAGGGGGGTGGACATAGTTGTCCCTGGTGGTGCACTCCCCACCCCGGACCCGACAAATATTTCATCCATTTGCTGTAAAAAGACACAAGATTTTGGTCAAAATCAGACAGGTACAAAGTGATATTTTCTCACCCATTTACTGTGATTATTTCTCCTTTTCAGTATTGCAACCATGAGGCACTGATGACGCCTTACAGTTTCACTGTGGATGGGACATTACAGGAAAAATTAAACTTGATACTCACCCCACTACCATTTAAAATGTATATACAGAGCAAGCACTTACAATTGATTTTGCCTTCTCCCGTTGTCCGACTCGGATCTTTTGCTCGTTTGTATGTTGTCAGTATGTTGCCCAATTTTTTTTTCATATTTGTTCGTTTGTGAATGTGTATCCTTTTGAATTGAAGGCTTGTTCCAGTTTCTTGTAGAAGGCTATTTTGTTTCGGTGGTACAGATGGATGCGTGTCTGGGTTAGCTCAAGTAGAAGTAGTGCTGTGGTGTGTTTTGAATTCTGTGAAAAAAAATATTAAGTATTGTTTACATAATGCATATTTTATTTTAATCCTTACATTACAAACAAGCAGTCACTGTCTGGGATTCAGGGACCTCTGGATGTGATGATGGAGATGGGTCTGAGGAGGTTGACTGCTGTGGACCGGTTTTTGCTGGAGGAGTTGGGCACTGGGTAGGTATGACTGGAGGCTGGACTTGAGTATGGGAGGTGGTAGAAAATGGTTGCTGCATAGCTGTTTGTGGATTTACTTCAGAGAAATAAAGACAGAATATTGAAAAGAATTGTCCTTAGGTTTTTAAGTTAATTCATTTGCGTGATAAAGAGAATTTACCTTGACTGTGTCCTGCAGCTCTTTCTTGCTGAGCTATTTCTGTAGCATACTGATTATCTGGAAAACAGATCTCATTTAATTATTGCAATCCAAATTTGAAATGGTATTAAGGAATCATACATTTCCTTTTTACTCACCAGTCGCAAGTCTTTCTGCAATTTCTCTGCGCACATGCCTTTGCTATCCCTCAGGGTAACTATAAATTTATCCATTGTTGCCACTCAAAACCAGGTTCTGTAGGTGCCTTATATACCCCAATTGGATAACAAGAAATTACCACACACCTGCTTCAAAGGGAGTGGATCTATTGTGTGGCATGCCAATGCAAGTGACAGCAGATTGTGGCCATCACAGTGATTGCTGTTGTTGTTTTTTGTTGTTGTAGGGTGTTACATTGATTCACAAATGTATGCCTTACTGCAATTGTCCAATAAATAACCACTACATTTATCAAAACTGAGTGTGAATCATTTCTCTTTAGAAGTTACTGGTGTGATATTTAATCAAATTTAACAAATAGAAGGACATCTTTGTATCCATGAATTAATACTTTTTAGTTTTGTGGTAATACAGTCTAAGTAGGCTTTCTTAGTCTTTATTGATTTATTTATATTAATTTGTATTTAAATATATAAGAAGAAATGGTGAAATCTGGGTGATACATAATCTTACATACTTGAATGTACTTCATAGCAATAACTAACTTCTACACTTGATTGACCCACAACAAGTAGAGGTTCACTAACAAAGACCACGCCAATGTGAATTTGCGTATTAACAGTTTATTGGTAAAGATGGAATGAGGAGAACTTGAATGATGGAGTAGCAGTCTGGAAGGGGACGGCGGGATGAGGGGAGAGGGTCGTGGGTGAGGGATGAGGGGAGAGGGTGAGGGATGCGGGATGAAGGGAGAGGGTCGAGGGTGAGGGATGCGGGATGAAGGGAGAGGATCGAGGGTGAGGGATGCGGGATGAAGGAAGAGGGTCGAGGGTGAGGGATGGAGGGAGAGGGATGGGGGTTGGAATGGGGATGTGAGGATGGGGAAGTGGTGGAGAGGATGCGGGGTTCAGGTCTTGACAAACGTGTTGGATTGGAGGAGACGGCTGGTGGATGAAGGCCAGATGGAACCGGTGGAGTTGAGACTCTGGGTGGGGGTACCGTCTCTCAAAGGCTGATGGCGTACGGAGCCCCCGGTTCCGATGGATGGATGGATGGATGGATGGATGGATGGATGGATGGATGGATGGATGCGCCTTTGTCCACTGCACTTCATCCAATGTTTTCTTTACCCATGAAGAACTTTCAAGTGTCACTGCATTATTTCAAAAAGTTTATGTGGCAGTGGCACCAATTACATCATTTTAGATGACTGGTATTTATTATTATTACTGATTATTAGTTATTTTTCCACTATTTCTATTTAATGTTAATGTAAATGTGAATGTGATTTAATTCATGCAAAAACATTTTAAAATGAGATATTTAATTCTGTGCAATAAATGTTCACAAAGAAATCTTGTGTGGTCGTTAGATTTCAATTTGACACGAAAATTGTTTTTAAAACGTGGCATTTGTTGGCAGAACTAAGCACCAAGCAGCTCGCTCATCAGGACACAGCCAGGCGTTTCCAATCATGCCATGGGTCTTGCAGTCCGTGGAGAGCCATTTCAGAGCCTGGCTCTGAAAACTGCGGCCGCCTTGATCTTGTGAGGTTATCGTTGCCGACGTGTGCATGACATCAGAGGAAGTCGGGATCAAGTCGGACACAAATCTAACCGGCATGCATTGTGCGGCGATCGCCGGTGATCGATTCTGCGCAGGCCTGGCTCATTTCGAACGCACCTAATGGCTGCAGCAAGGACTACAAAACCTATAGTCATGAGGGCAGTCAGGGCAAGGGTTGCTGCCCAGCTGAACATGATGAACTGATTGCCCCAGTGAGAGTGCAGAGTGTGGAAAAGGAGAGACAGCTCTGAGACAGAGAGGAGCAGTCCTTTTGGTTTTGTTAGAAAGAGGACAGTTAACTTCAGTTTGATTAAGACTCCTGTTTTGGTTTTGTTCATCTGCTGAGAATAAGTTGTCTTGTAATGAGAAGATTCAATACAGTGAATTTAAGTTGAAAAGCAAACCCTGGCTGTCTTCATTCCTTACACCCACACCTCGAGACCCCAAGAGAAAGGCTCCCGACCTCTCTAGGACATCACAATACATTTATTAGAGGAAGAAGAAAAAGAACAGTAGTGGTAACATAAGTAATAATTGATTAAGCAGATTAAGGGAAATGAAGATGAAGCTGGAAATACAGATGGTGAGGATTAACTCGCCTAACATGAGACCAAACCACAAAGCAGCCTGTGGGAGGAGGAAGTACTTTTCGAGTGACAGTACAAAGGTTGGGCAGTAGTACACATTATGGTCACCTTCTTGTTCAAGACCAGCCTCTTCAGTTATGCGCTTGAAGTGGTTCTTGAACTGCATTGGTCCAACGTCAATCTGGAAGATGAGATGTTTTACTTATTTATTTTTTAAGTTTATTTATTTATTTATTCATTGTAATTTATTTGAGTGTTCAGTAAAAATGAGATGGTCCTGTTAAGTTGACTTTACCCCAAAATGCTTTCATGTAAATTTGACTTTTACAATAGGATTTATGTTATATAAATAGCTATTGTACAATCACCCTGAAGCAAGTGCAAGGTTTACAAGTTAAGTTAATTCATGTATTTTAGTAATTTGCTTAAAATGTATTTACAATGTTTGTACAGTTAACTATTACATTATTATTATTATTGTTATTATTATTGTTGTTGTTAAGTCTCACACACATTTACCTCAGTCCAAGTCCTTCAAGCTTCTCATAGGTTAGCTAAGAGACATGTGACCCATAACAACCTAACCCTAACCAGCAGCCGCATAAAAGTAATAACCATTCATCATGTACTTTACCAACTGAGCTAAACATCCACTGACATAAAGAACTATTTATAATTCAATATATAATTTTTAACCATGACAACGAAAAACACCTTGTATTTTAATTTTATTTTTTGTATTTTAAAACAAAAATCAAATAACCACTCGTTTTTTTGTTTTTTAATACTCGTTTCTGAACGAAGAATCTACTTGAATAACCAGAGTGTAATTTTCCATGAGAGCATTTGAGCATTCTATGCTTCAGCCTCTCTAGCATTTTATGTCGTCTATTTGGTTTCTAATAGCTTTTTTTTTCAGCTTTTACCAGAATTATTCATAAATATATAGGCATGTTGCACTGTCTGTGAGCTGGGCTGTCTGAACGCACCAGCCAATCACGTAGCGCCTTCGTCGACCAATCAGATGACGGATTCTGACGGATTCCCAGACTTATCCTACGAAAAAAAATATCGCCTCCGGTAGCCATGCGCTGATGTGTACACTGGCTCGGCCATGGCTGGCAGAAGCTCGCTAGTTCAACCCTACCAGTTTGAGCCATAGTCTGACCCAGAGGGAGAGGCTCCGGCAGAAACTCCTACTCTGCGGCTGCAGCAGGATGTTTCTGAGTGGTAAGTTGCAAATATTTTGCGTCTTTATATTTTTAACTTTTTACTTTGTGTGTGTTATTACACTGTTCGGCTACTTACATGTTAGCTCTTGCTAACAGCTACGTCTGCGCTGTCTCGTCGTTACTTCGAGCTCTTTGGTGAATGAGCAATTTCGTAAATAGTGTAATAACATTATACTTATATCTCTTGACTGTATTCTTGCTATGTAACGTTACGGATATATTAAAAAAAATATCGTCAGAGGGCTGTTAATAGCCCAAACAAATGCTCAGACTGCTACAAGCATACAATATTAGAAACTAGGCTTTCAAACGAGGCTTACACTGTTAGTAGGCCTAACCAAAATTCTACATTTAGCAAAGTTTGAGATGGTTTTAGCAGAGGTGCTTCATCATAAAAGTGCCCTGACATTTTTGTAAGTCTTTAGAATCTAGTTTTGTAATTCAGCATATGTCTGCATCAATAATGTGTCATTCTGGTGTAATGTTGATTAATCTCTCCATCTCAACATTAATCAAATGTCACAAGTTTTATGCACTTGACATGGTTACGACAATCTTACTATCTTACCTCTTATCCAACTATGCTGTCTGAGTGTGTGTGTGTGTGTGTGCAAGCTAATGTTACATGCTGCTCTGGAGGTGATGTTGTCATACGCAAAAAAAAAGCCCCCGCCGATGGGGGTGTCGGGGAAGAAGCAACCAGCTAACATAAGAGAGGATACTGTAAACCTGTCTACTTGCATTCAGGTGAAATTCTTTCTTCTGACAGGTGTTCGTGTGGAAACTGTAACACCATGCCCACGGAGCAGGAAAATGTCTGCTGTCTAGAGATAGCACAGGTAATACCTACATACTCAAAGTGAAAACTAGTTTGTCTTGATTATGGTTTATTTCATACTTATGAGACACAATGGCATTTATTGTTTGCAATATACCTTGTAGGTTACCAGACGGCTGCTGGAGGTTGAGTATGGAGTTATATTTGTGCCACAATCCTGAGCGAGCAATTGTAGATTTTGAGCACAGAAAAATATTTTGTGAGCACAGAAAAATATTTTGAGCACAGAAAAATATTTTGCAAGCACACAAATCAACTTTTGAGCACAAATTACAAGTGTGCTCTCTCACAAACTCCTTCTTGGTGCTCGAGCGGTCCGCACCATACTCGCTCAAGATGTCTCTCTCTTTCCCTCTCGACCTGCCCTCACTGTGCGCTCAACTTCCCCTCAGCGCTCGCTCGAGTTGTACACGGGCGTTACGAATGTGCCACAATTATCAACCAATCAGAAAACTCGGGGGCGGGTTAATCGGCTGCTTCGGCTCCAATGAGGTTGCAGCATCCCGTTGGAGTTGTTGCTTCCCACCAAAGCTCAATAAGGGGGAAATTCGACTGGATGAAAACACATTTTCGGCCAGTATTTCATTTTAAATATTAGTATTATTGATTGATATTACATTATAGTGCTGCCCTGTTGCCTTGATTGGATTAACATTAACGTTACACGTCCATGTATCTTGAGACATCGCCCGTTGAGTGACAGTTTTCACTCATTTCCCT
>JAJHUR010084303.1:0-18523 GCA_027495735.1 Lutjanus campechanus
ACACACACACACACACAGACAGACTGATGAGTCTTTTCAGCTCTCTGTAAATAAGGTAAATGCGGGATGTAAAGCACCATAAGATGTGCAAACACAAGCTTTATTACCCAGAGTGGATATTACTCAGTCAGAGCTGACGAGTATTTCCAGCTCAGGCTTTAATTCCCGCTGCAAAGACAGTCATTTTGCTCTGCGGGCTGCAATTTAATAACCTCAAACATAAACCATAAACCTTAAATGTCAGATTCAGTTGGCAGAGAAATGCGCATCACATTTGAGTGAATTAATTATGCAGATGTGAGCCCGCCGTAGTGCGTCGCCTCAGTGGGAGGGTTGAGTACACCTGCATTTAGCCCCACTTGTGCCTTCCAGGGTCCCATTACGCCGTGACACAGCTGTTAGCGGCGCACAATCAACAGCTACATCTGAGAGCTCCATTTGGCTGAATTTACCACAAGTGCTCCCTCAATTTGATTTATGCAAATCAGCGATGCGCCTCTTAAAAGACGGAGCTTTTCAGCCGATCGAGAGCCGGGCAGGAGTCAGCTGTTTAGTCTTGTGTGGTTTCTCTCTAATTAAGACTTCAGATAACCTGGTTGATGTGGGAGGCTAAACGCTCATCTCTCAGAGCGTTTAATAAAGACGGGGGAATATTCATGGGATCTGTGTGAACTATCAGCAGCCCTCTGCTCAGAGGGGACAACACCAGCGACACAAACAGAAGCGCAGTGAAAACAGATTTTTAGATAATGACACACACATTGTTTTATCCCCTCGCACTGGAAAATAATTGAATTCACACTGTTATCCTCAAGTGTACTTGAGCGGTCATTCACATGGAGGTCGTACTCAGAGAAGGGAAAAAGCTTTGTTACGACAACACGCTTAAAAAGGAGAATTTTAGGGCTGGGATGAGATGATTATCTCCGGATTTTGATACTATCACGACACGTGGGAGGTGATTCGACATATATTGTGATTTTACAAGTATTGCAATTTGACTTTATGATTGATTGCAATTTTTATTTGCTCTTTTAACATGAGAGAATGTGAAAAAGTTGAGTTGTACGCTTGTAGAAACATGACATGAATCGTATTTCTGCTTTCTTTTATTTTGGAAGCTTCATTTCTATCCGACATGTAAAAGTGGGAAATAAAATACTTTTTGAAGTATTACATTCAGCTGCAAACTGGGGCCAAAAGAACATAATAAATGGCCCAAATAAAGAGAGTCTCTGAAAACAGACAGCACAAATGTGAATTTTGACCCTTTGAGGTTACTGTAGCTGTTCAGCGTGAAGCCAGACTGGCAGACTGAGTTAGAAATGTGAAGTCAGCAAAATTTCCCAGACAGTTTAAGTGAATGGTGACCAGTTTTCAAATGTAAAGAACAGCAGAAAAAAAACATAAAATGCGTCTCTCAGATCTCCTAAAGGCCCGACGTGTCTAGTAGACTTGAAAGACGTCAGTTACACCATGTTTTTGGCCTGAATCTTCACTGTAGATCCTTAGCTTGTGACCGTTCACGTGCACACCGTCTAAATTGTGTGTGGTGTGATGGTGTGCACACACAAGTCAACGGCATGTTGAGGAGGGCTGGGACTGCAACTAATTTCCCCATTATTCTATTATTTGGTTCAACAAACGCCAGAAAAACACAAATTTCCAAAAATCCCAGGTTCTGTTTTTGAATCTCGTTTTATTTGACCAGCAGTTCAGTTTACAATGATATAAAAAAAACAGAACATCATCACATTTGGACACTGGAACCACAGAATATTTGGCATTTTCGCTTTTAAAAAGATGAATAAACGATTGACTGAGTATTAGAACTGACGAGTCGTTTCGGGTCTAGTTCAGGACCACATGAACAGCTAAAGAACCTGCAAATGTCACAGGTTTGAGTCCCTGTTGTCTGGTCTTTCTGTAAGAAGGAGTTGCTCATGCAGCAGCTGGACTGTGGCAAAGTTAACAAAACACAAAATCAATTTACAGTCGCACGGTTTACATAACAGCAGCTGACATTTTGGAAAAAATAACAATGATGCAACATGTGGTTTGAATGTCACTGCAGCTAATGGACACTTCAGTTCAGATGACATCACCGCAGTTATAAAAACCATGTGTGTGTGTTTGTGCGTCTTCATCCTTCCTCTTCCTCGGTGTCCAGCGGTCCTCGGTTCGGGGGGAGGGACGGTTTGATTTGCTGCCAGCGATTTGGCGGCCAGATGATGTGAGAGGCCCGAGCGTGAAGCAGCCCCACAGACACCTGGGAAAAATAAACAAACAAAACAACAACTCAGGGTCAGAGCTGCATGTTCATGGAGAAAATGTATAATGAAGCGTTTTGATTTAATAGGAGACGGCGTGGAGATGAAGAACTCTGTAGCGCCATGATTTTCAGTCCAGGATGCCTACAAATTACATCCATACCGGAGGATTGTGCAGCTTGTGATTCATGTTCTGCACCAACAGGGGAAGTTGTGCGTCTTTTATGTAGAGAAACAGAAATAAAGGATATGAAGGTCAGGACGGAGGATATGGAGGTTTACTGCACTCACCTGAGGAAAAAACGCTCTGTATTTCTGAAATTATGAGAAAATTTTCACACGTAAAACCAATTTATCTCCATTTATCTGAAAATATTTGATCAATTTTCAAGTAAAGGAAAATGTAAAATGTTTTTCTCAATTTGTGAAATAATTTGTTAAAAAAAAAAAAAAAATTATGATTATTATAATTATTTCCATTTTTAAAAAATGAATTTGTGTGTGAATTTATTCAAAAATTTTCACAAAAAAATTGCCTGTTTTTCTGAATTTTAGAAAACTGAAAAAAGGGCTCAGTTTCTCTGAATTTATGAGACGATTTTCATGTTAAAACATTTTTTTTCCTGAATTTATTTGATGATCTTTCATGTAAAAAAAAAAATCTGCCTTGTTTTTTGAATTTATTAAATAAATTTCATGTTTAAAAAAATGGCTCTATTTTTCTGATTTTATGACATAAATTTCATGTAAAAAATGTCTGTTTTTCTGAATTTAGGAGATAACTTCAACAGGCCGGCGCTCATCCCCCCTCATTAATTCAGACAAACTGAACAAAAATGTTTTTCTCTTGTGAATGAAATATGCTTTTATAGGAAGATGGAGGTGCAGCTCATGTGATGTCAGAGAAAACTCTGAATTGTCACCGTGATCTTTTCCACCATCATTAAACATAATCTGTGTTCTTTTTGCAGAATCATCTAATGTCAACATTATTACCTGGTAACAAGGTTGTAATTTTCTATATCACACAACCTGGAAGTGACTCTGCAGCTGCTGAAGTGGTTCATTTTTATATTAAGACCTTATTTTTGTTATAAATTATTTTTAGGGATGTGCAACAAGATCATTTTTACTATTATACCCCGACAAATATTGTCTGCTAGCTGTCTGTTCTGTGTGTGTGCAGAAAAAAAAAAATCAGGTGTTTGTACACAGCTCTGGCTCTGTAAAGAGGAAACAAACAGTTTCTTGGACAGAGCCACACATTCCACCCATTCAGCAACAGGTGTTCAGGGCGGTAAATCGGGCAAATGGCAACTGTGATCGCTTTGTAAAGAAGGAGAAATTGCCGAGAAACTGCCAAAGAGGAGAAGGTCAGAAGAGCAACGACTGAATAAAGGGATAATGTTTTTCTAAATGGGCCTTCACATGATAAAAAATATGTCGCGGGTTCATGGCGAGGAGAGTCAAAGCAAAGAGCTTCACATCAAGTCTGTCTGGTACATAAACAAACAAGCTAACTTTAGCATTGGATTTAGCTAAGTTCATAAACTATATGATTCATAAATCTCTGAATGCTTGTGTAATTTGTAAGAATTGTTTCTTCATTGTGCAACTTGTATAAACTCTTGAAATCTTTTGCAGGCCTGTGTTTGGCTTATGCAGCTGTTGATTGTTGCAGTGCTGCTTAGTTGGGCAACACAAAACAATGGGACACCCCAGATCTCCACAGCAGCCGCGATCCAACGAGGCTGCTCACACCTCAAAAAACAGGTTTTTTTTTTTGTTGCCATGATTGACAGCCGAGCTCTGCTCACGATTGAGCCGACTGTGTTAGCGGGAGCTCGATACCTCTGCTCCAACGCTGCTCCCTGCTGCACAGACTGCAAATGATGTCAGCAGCACAAGATGGCAGCGCTCATATCCGGGATATTTTGGCCTCATTTTTGCACCGTGGGAGGAGGTGGAGACGTGTCGTCCATCATACTTGAATGACAGGAGTAGATTTAAATCCTAATTCATATAATAATTATCAGAGAAGAAGAAATGTCTGTGCCTGATAAGACTCTTCTACTGTTAATTTAAAATATGACATATTGAGAATTGTGCAGCCTTGCCACAGTCATGTGCTCCCTGCAGAACTTCAGAAATTAGTAAAATATTCTGATTTAAAGCGATTAGTCCATCTGCTTTTAATGATTTTATTGGAGCTACAAAAATGAGGACTAAATATGACGAGGGGCTTCACTATATGCAGCTTATTTGAGAGGATTTAAAACAGTTTGATCTACATTGACACTCAGGTCCAGCAGACATTAACAGCAGAGATAATTAGAATTGGCAAGCTGACAGCTGAAGATCTGATCGCTCACTGTTGTCCAACATCATCCTCGCTGCACCAATTAGAGCTGCTTTGCATAAGGTCGAACACGCACACGCCTGCAAATGTCAAACGCTTTTAATGACGCCTGTTATCTCTGAAAAGCTGGCGTGTGTATAAGAAAAACCTCCACGCCGAGTTCATCTCTATCTTCAGAGTAACCTTTCGACAGCCGGCGTGCTCTGGTTTGTGGAGCGACGTGAGGCCGGCTGCAGACCGACGAGGAGGCGTTTGATTCGACGTCTAGGGTGTCCTCGTTTCTGAGGTGCGGTTGTAGCTTGTGCAACAGACAAAAAAACATCCACCCCCACAACAACCGCAGGTCAAGATCCTGTTAGATAACATGAAGTAATGAAGCAGCTGATTAATATTCATCTGCTGCAGTTGAAGAGCAGGTCAGTGGGCTGGTATCTATAAAGCAAGGCAGCAATCCAATTTTATTTTTATTGAACATTTTATACAACTGCGAACCTTGAAGTCTTGAATCAGACTGAAAACCTGTCAGTGCAGACAGGAGGAGCGGGTCAGCAGCCATTTTTCTCTCTTTGAATCTAAAAAAAACTTACAAGTTATGAAAACAAAATGTCTTGTTGATTCTTAAATTGGCTGAAATGAATCAGAAGAAAAAGCAAATGTGATTTTTTTTAAAAATGTTGTTTTTCCACTTGTCAGTTTGTTGAGTGATTCATTAGTTAGTCATTGGTTCTTTTATCTTAGTGCTGCGACTAACAAGTCGGCAAATCTGACAATTATTTTTGATGAATTGTTTTATCAGTCAGTCTCAAAAAAATATCAAGAAAAGTCCATTTGTGGCGCCTTGAAATGTCTTGTTTTGTCCCATGAACGATCAAAAACCCAAAGATATCCAGCTTATAATGATAATCTTCATACTGGAGACAGAATGTTTGGTAGTTTTTGCTAGAAAATGGATTACATGATCAATCAACTTATCAAAATAGTTGCCAGTTAATTTTCTGTTGATTGACTAATCAGTTAATCAAGTAATTGTTGCATTTTTGTCCCTAACTGTGATTCACTTTTTTGTTCTGATTATTCTTTGATTTTGAAACAGAAGCCTTATAGCCGCAGTATAGCTCTAACCGTGTGCGACCAACCATTGCGACGTACGTACGCACATTTGTCCACATGTGCGCGCATTCACAGACACAACGGCTTGATCGGCATGGCTACAGCACAAGGAGTGGGACTAGGTGACACCGGTGGAAAAAGGAACTCTCTGCCAAGTCCGATGACACCTGCCGCAACGCTCTGTGACAAACGGTGTGTGAGTTATGAAAGGGGGCGGGGCATAAGTCACTAATGACAAAGGAAGTGTGGTGGGTGCAGTGATGCCTCCCATAAGTTTGGCCATGGCACGGTAATCCATTTAAAAGTTATAGGCCACGCCACCTTTTTGCCAGTTGGCACGAACAGTTGATCAGTTGCCCTTTGGCTCACGACCAACCTTTACACAAAGTCTTGTGCAAGTCCATTTGGAAGTTACACACACACAAACACACACCTTCACAAACACACACCTTCACAAACACACACACACTTTTGGTTAAATGTGTATTGTTGCAGGCTCATTGTTTAAAGGGTTTCAAACGACACAGTAACATGTAAAGTAATAATACACATTTTGCAGCAGAAGGGCCCCTGTCATTAAAATGTGAGCACATCATGAACGAAACCAGACCTGGTCAATTATTTTTTTTATTAGAAGGGTCAGATTTAAAGGCTGGTGATTTACATTTCCTGTATCTGATCTGTAAACAATTTAAACGTGTGAAACAACACCTTTTTATAGATCTTGTGTAAGTATCTTGTTTTAATAAACACAGTGTTGCATTTTAACATCTTTTTTTATGCAGTGTAAATCGCAGGCTTGGCCGGCCCACCAGGGTATTAAGAAATTCCAACGGTATTTATAATGATATAAAACTGAGAAAACCAGCAAATCCTGAGATTTGAGAAGTTGAAACAGTGAATGTTGGGATTTTTTGTTTGATAATCAACACTAGAAATTTGATTTTAGCACTTCTACAAAGTTGAGAGACATATGAGGGACTAAAGGGATTATTAGTAGTTACTCGTCCGTGTTCTTGGTTCCTTGGTTTATTTTTTGGACCTTTTCTTGGTTGACTGGTTTAGTTCCTTGGATTCTTCTTTATGTTCTTAGTTACCTTGTTGGGTCCATTTCTTGTTACTTGGCTCACTCTTCATTTTCTTAGTTGTTTGGCTCCTTGGTTGTTTCTTTAATTTAGTGGTTCTTCGCCTTGTTTATTCTTTGGCTCTTTAGTTCCTGGTTCTTTCTTTACTTCATTAGTTCCTTCTTTGGTACCGTGGTTTGACATCCTTTTGGATCCTTCTTTGATTAAGTAGTCACCTGTCCATGTTCTTTGTTCCTTGGTTTATTTTTTGGACCTTTTCTTTGTTCAGTTCCTTGGAACATCTTTGATTTAATTTTTCTTCTTTGGCTTTTTTTTGGCTCATTGGTTCCCCCTTTGACTACTTGGCCTATTCTTCATTTTCTTTGTTCTTTGTTTCCTTGGTTAACTTGTTATTTTAGAGTTTACTTGTCTTGTTCTTTGGTTCCTTCAGTGATTTATTCTTTGGCTCTATAGCTCTCTAGTTCTTTCTTCAGTTTAGTTCCTTCTTTGGTTCTATGGTCCCACTCATCTAGTTCACTGGTTCATTGGTTTCTACTTTTGATTCCTGATCCTTCTTCAGTTACTTTAGCTCTGTAGCTGGTTTCTTTTGTTCCTTGTTCCATTCTTCATTGTTTTTATTGGGTCTTTGGTTCCTTTGGTTCCTTAGTTTCCTTTGTTGTTGGTTCCTTGGTTTGTTCTTTCATTTTCTTGGTTACTTGGTTCCTTTTTTAATTAACTGGTGAGTTGTCTAGTTCTTTGGTTCTTCCTTTTTTCTCCTCAGCACTTTCTCTGGTTCATCGGTTCCGTTCCTCCGGTGTTTGCCTTCACATCGGGGTTGGGTACAGACATCTGAAAGGCTGGCTGAGCTCTGGCTGAGTCACTGGTATCGATCAACATCCCCCATCAACCCCCCCTACAGATGTATTGTGGTCATTTTGTGCATTGGGATCAGTAAAATTCTTATTTATTGCCCCTTTAAAGGCTTTAATAGGCCATACTTCCCACAGCATGAGCTCGACTGACATGAAATCTTGACTCGTCTGTGTGTTGCATTCAGAATTCTCCTCCATTTCACATTTTTCAGAGTTCTGAATTTCTTGGAAAACAGTTTTCACCTCTCAACAGAAAAAAATCTGAAAAAAGTAAAATAAAAAGTCACTAGAGTTTACCCTTCATACTGTTTTTTTGTTTGTTTTGGACTATTTCTGATCGACCCCATAGGCTGAGTGCATCATTTGTGGGAGCTGATGTGTTTCTGAGTGAAAAGACCGTGTGGTGGGTGGCAGCGAGCACTGCAGGCCACATTTAAAAAGAATATATTATTGAAATTAGACCTCCTCGCTGGATGTGAAATATCCTGAACACACCCCATTGATTTAGCAGTTTTAGTCATGTTCCTCCTGGTACGAATACTTGGTGGTGACATCAAACTGTCAGATGTGAGTACGCAGTGTGACTTGACGTTTTCCTCCGATAAAAAGAGACAGAACGGTGCCGAGGCCCGGCGAGATGCTGCTGCGGCCTCGGCCGTTTGGCAAGAATAAAGAGATAATATGATTTTGTGAAGTGTACGATGGTGATGCCTGTTAGGAGGGATGGAAGCTGACAGCCGAAGCTCTTTAACCCCACTTTAAAAGTGCTGTCCAATAAAACGTATACTGGATGAATGACAGAGAGACAGAAACACAACTAGATTTACAGCACCTTGTAAAAGTTTCTTCTGATTTCTTTGCCAACATGAAGAACAAATCACATGTAAGTATAAAAAGGAGCCTGGTTCCAAACATCTGAACTGAACTACAACACAAGTTTTTTTGTGAATTAAATATGTCTGGTGTTGTGCTCATCGAAATGGAAAGCATTTTGCATGCTGCTAATGGGCCCTGGATGCCTCACATTTTGGATGCTCAGAGTGCCTCACGTTCTTACAGGAGGACCCTCAAGATGAAAAAATTCCAAACGGAAAAAAGCCCGACTACATTTACATTTTCACCCCATTGTCCAATCAGATAATTGATACTGACAGGCAGGCCGTCTGCGGTGGTGAGCACAAAGTTTGAAGTTGCTTGGAAATAAGAATGATGGAGGATAAATTACTGCTGGCTGTTGCTGGGTACCTGGAGCTAAATGATTTTTACCAACTATAGTTACCATGATTTGAATAGAATAAACAGCCTGGAGGCAGGACTGCTGGTTCTGTGGTTGCCTGGCAACAATTTAAAAAAAACAAGCACAACACTGCTCTTTTTTTTTTTAAAAACTACAACTTCAAAAGTGCAAGACAGTGCAGCACGGCTCGTGTTTTCACACCTGCAAAACGCTCTATGTCCCATCATACAACACAAATATTCAATAAGTCATTCTGTTTTTTCAGTTCAGACCATCACACTACATTCCTGTATCAGCCTACATGTGTATGTTTTACCAGTTCGTCACAGCCAGTAAGAGCCACAGCCTCTTACAATCAGGGTTGCCAGGTCTGTGGGACAAAAGTGGCCCAATGGCAAATCAAAAGCAGCCCAAAGGCCAGTACAACCAGTGCCGGCAGGAGGAGAGCATGGGCACATGGTATTTTTGTGTGTATATGTGGGTCTGCATGAGATGTGCGTACGTGCTGATCTGGAGACAGTTTGGTAAGGTTTAGGTGGGGAAATTGCAGACCTGGCGACCCTGCCCGTGATTCAGTTAAATCAGTTCACCGTGGAGCGTCTTTTGTCTTTCCCCCGTGCGCTCAGAACTCTTTGACGCTGTGAATTAAGGATTTATTTTGACCAAACCACAGTCAGTGATTGATGGAAAGAAGGAAAGACGAGCCGAGTTTGAACGATCATATTAAAAAGGGAGTCTGGTTAGCTTGGTGAAAGCAATAAAACTGCTGTTTCTGGGTAAATAAAAATGATGTTACTTTTTAAAAAAAGCTCCACTTCTGTAGGGATCATTTCCATAAGCGTCACCTGCCCTGCACGCTCTGCTGGTGTGCTCTGGTGAAGTGTCACACGCGCTCCGTTTCTATCACTCCTCTTTGCTTCCATCACAGTTAGCTTTGTAGTTTGTGGTGATTTAGAGACTCAGACTGGGAAGTTTACAGCCTGTCATGCTGTTGCATTGCGCTGTTCACAATGACGCAGCTAAAAAAACAGAGGAGCTGAAACGTGTTTACCAACCACTGGTTCTCCTTCTCTCAGTCTCTGAGGGGTTTCTGACTGATGATTTAAATCTTGCACTGCTCTACTAAAGTCACAAACAAGCTGTACTGGAATTGAGAGCAAGTAAAGAAGTTTATGCTTTGTTATCTTTACAAACCATTTGGCTGTAAGTTATATAAGGCTGATAATTTATAAGATCAGTTACTAATTGGGTTGATTTTCGTGTATAATTTTTCCTGTAAATAAACAAAGTTTAAGTTTTAATTATCTTGACTGAAGTTGTACAAATATAAACTGCCTGTAAGTTATCATATGATTGTCATGAGAGGACACAATGGATAACTGTCCCTCTGTCTGTTGTAACCACAGACCGAAGCTGCTGCTGTGCACACAGAAAGAAATGTCTCGGGAATAAAGTGTAAAGCCAGAGAAGCTCTGCAGGGCTGTTGCTCCATGTGTTCTGGGTTTCAGATCTGAAGGGATTTCTTCTGAGCCCCTTGGCTGGATTCCTTTCAGCTGCAGATCCGGGCCTTCTGTCTGGCCTGTAATGTGCCGTCCATAGCAAACAGCACCTTCACTGCTGAAAATTTCATACCGCTCAACCTGAGAGGGGCCAACAACAAACAACGGGCGGGGAGGAGGGGTCAATACGAGGATGATAATACTCAGAGAGACGTGGAGAGGCCTGAAACGCAGCGTTAATTAAATCTTTATGTTTGGGGGGGAAGCAGGTGCTGTCAGATTGGACAAAACAAGTCCACACACACAAAATGAATACTGTAAATCTTTGCTCCGGCCAGAGGAGGATGCTGGTAAACCTGGCTCAACATCAGACTGGACAGATAAAACCCTGACCTGTAACATACAACACCAGAGATACACACACACACAGTTTGGATGTATCCCCCAAAGGATTTTCACAAAGCTCAGTGTTCTTTCTCAGCTCATGTCTTCATCCATCAGAGTAAAAAGCAGCAGTTTCAGGGTTTGATGCCCTGCTCACGGGCACTTTGACAGCAGTTATTGTGAGGCTTAGTTCACCTTTTCCTTTCAATCCTTCATCTCCTAATCATGCTTTACATTAATTCACTTCAAAAGAGCTTCATTGGCATGAGAAACAGATATTTACATCGCCAAAGCAAGTGTGGAACAAACAACGAAAAACAGCAACACGTCGCCAAAGTAACTGTGAAATAAAAGCATCAAAATGTGCATTAATTAGGAGAAATGTGACTTTGTTCTTAGAAAAAAAAAAAAAAATAAATAAATATATATATATACTGTATATATATACACAAATGAGTATATAAATAGCTTGAAATTAAATATAAAAATGCAGATTTTCAGTTAGAAAATATAAATACAAATGAGTGAGGACTGTATAGACACTGCAGCTTTTTTAATGAATGTATTTATAGATATCTGTTCTGTAGATTTTCACCATATACAGCAGGGACATAGTGAAACGAAAAGAAAAACGTTCCCAGGGACCAGGGTGCTACCTAGTGCACATAAAGTGCATTTAGTGTTGAACTGTGAGAGAAGTTTGGTTGGTGCTGGTGTGTTCCCCGGGTCAGGGTCACACACGGGTCTGAAGGTGTACAGACAGTGAAGAACTGTGCAAAAAAATTACTGGATAGTGCAAAAAAAAAAAAGCATTAATTGATTTCTTGGTATTAAAAGTGAGTGAGATTTCATTTTAGCTGTCCTAAAAACATCTTATTTCTGGACAAAATTACACACAAACTTTAAATCCAGACATTTAAAACACTTTCTTTTCAAGACAGAATTATATAGATACAAATTATGCTGTATTTTTTATCAATAAGTACCACTATATTGTTGTCAGATTGAACGCACCAATATGTTTATTTGTTTTGTAAAATTTTGGTACCACAAATAAAATATAAATCAACATATTGGGGTGTTTTCAGCCGGTAGGAGGAGGGAGGGTCGGCCCGTCGTTGATGGAGATTATGACTGATTTTTAACCTCCCGAGTAAGATGTTTAAGTTGAATGAAGTGAAATTGAACACAAATGAATAAACAAGTCAGTAGATGTTTTGGTGGGTGGCAGTCGCCCATGAAGAGGAAAAAGGTACCAGTGGCATTTCCGGTAAGGACACAACAGCCGTCCTCAGTTTGAGACAGCACTGTCCTCTCGAAATTCAGACACTACACAAGTGAGTACACAGTGTGCAAAGTGTGTAATTTATTCTTTTCTGTGGCAGCACTAACCTGACACGCCATATGGTTTGTTATGCAGAACCATCTCGGAAGCTGTCCACAGAAACTGTTTGGAAAAGGGCGGGCACTTTCCAACAACACTTGGCAGGTGATTGGATGAACCATCTGCCACATCTAACATGAGCTAACTTCAACCAATCAGATCAACTCATTGAACTGAAGCTGAAGCTGGCTGGAAGAAGATCGAAAACATCTTTACCATCGATAAAAGCTTTCAGTGTTGTTCTCTGCTCTTGTTTCAATGAAGAAATACTCTCAGCTATCTCAGTGTCTACGCTGACCTCTTCAAGAGTCGCCGGTGTTCGTTCAAGACAAGTCGTTTCCATGGACGCTTCTCGCTGTCGGCGCGCCTAAAACCACGCCTGTAGCTGCCTGTAGTCCGTCCAAGGACGCTGACTGGCTCAAACAAACGGATAACTTGGGGCCTGGCAAGATGGATTCTCGTGTGATCTCGTGATGTTGCAAATCCAGTTGCCCCGCAGGGTAAAGCAAACACAACAACACAGGGCCTTAAATAAGGACATAATTGTTACAACTGCCCCGACTCTTAAAACCACGGCACAACCAAAGACTGTGGGGGCATAAACACCATATGCTGGCATGGCAATGCACCAGTGTTGACTTAAAATGATGTTAAGATTCAGGCGTATACTTTGGTCTCTAGTGATTGGTTCGGAAATCGAATCCCCGCCTCCTCCTGGGAAATCAGTTAGAAGACAATGTGAGACTGAAGATGGAAATAAAGTGTAACAAGTTGACAGTTCAGTCTGATATCAGCTAATAATGCAGCCTGATGGGAGGATAATGTCACCAATCTGTCACCTACAGTATATTCATGAAATCTTTAGGGATGTACAGTGTGGAGAGTTTGATTGGTTCATGTTGTGTGACAGCGGCGGGTTCAGGTCCTACCGGTCCGAAGCTGTTGCTGTCCAGACTGTGTCCGTGATGATCCCCCTCGATCCAGAAGTGACCGTCAGGAACCCGAACGTAGCGGTTCTTGTAGCCCATAGTCCTGAAGAGGAGACAAGAGAAGAGAGAAAGATTCTGGTTTTTAATCAGGCTTTTACAATAAATTCCTCTCGGCAGTGAAATCTAATTATGTTAAAACAGCTCAAAGTTTTTGTTTAAAGATGCCCAATTTCCTTCCAGTGCCATTAGTACCCAAATACCAAGATTTCCTCTCAGCTCACTGAGAGCTGACAGATAATTTAGAACTGTCACTGAAAAGCCTGTAGTAGTGTTTGCATTAAAAACACAAAGAAACCTCTGTTTGTGTCTGTGAGGCTTTACTTCATTCTGACATCAGACTGTGTTGGCGTGTTGTTTCAGGGGTGTCAGGCAGAGGTGGGAATCACCACAGGTCCCACGATACAATATTATTACGATACTTAAGTCACAAAACGATTTTACTGAGATTGTAAACATTAGCAGTATGATGAGTACTGCAATAACAGAAACTGTGATATATTGGATTTATTACCATTTTCAACCGCTAATTATGTCCCAGCAGGAAAAATGTTTTATCTAATAAGATAAAGTTTTCAATCTGTTCATTTCACTTTAATTATTTTTATTGCAGCAAAATGAGACAGAAACAAACAGTGTCATACCAATCCTGCAGACTGTCACCTTTAATTTAATTAAGGATTTATATAATAAATGATCAACACAATATTGCCACGCAAGATATTCTGATTCCAAGATGTATTGATTTTCTTCTTCCATCCCAAAGTGCCATGCCATTATTCCAATGGCGCATTATACTGAAGCCCCAATAACGTCCCATTGGACCAAAAGCTCATTTTTCCTGACTTCAAACGCACAAGTTTTGCAAGTAACTTAACTGATGTCCTTGTTTTAACCCTTTTCCTAAACCTAACTAAGTAGTTTTTGGTACCCAAACCTACCCAAACTGTGGCCGTTTCATGATGTTAACCACGTGTTTACTACTGTTACCATGACGACAAAGGCCATCTGATGTTTGTACATCAAAATATACCACTGTATTAAGATCAAAAACTGACTGAGAGTGTATATTTTCGGAGCAGTGGGCTTTTGCTTTCGGGCTGTCTTTTTTGGGGGGATTTCAGATTTATGGGCCTTCAGAACAGTGAGAAGTTCCTGTTTCGGGAACCAGTAGTAGAGCTTGAGCTGGACAATTTTTGCCCAAAAATTTCTGTCATATCTATTATTACCTAAAATCTAATCACTTTCTTTTTTTCATGACAATGAGACAGTTTATTTACTAGTGTTTACTTTTCAAAAACAGCTAAAAAAAACATTAAACTGGACCAAAAGCCTATTTGTCCGACAGCCTGTTATCCCAAAAACAGACGACTGGTGCACCGAACACCTAATTTAACGTAATGATGACCCGATCCATGATCTTTTCCTGAACCTAACCAAGTAGTTTTGTTGCTTAAACCTGATCTACTGCAACTGTTTCACATGTTTATTATTGTTACCATGACGATGAAGGTCACCTGACTAATTGTTACAAGTTGTGGGAATCTTTGTTTATCTTTTCTGGATTAAATCAATAGAAAAGGGGGCAAAATTTTCCATCTCTTGCTTCAGTTCCACTGAGATACAATATGAAACATAACTGGCAATTAAATAATCATCTGACAGCATCTAACAGTCTCCTGCCTGCATGAGAATAACCAAAAGCTCTGCTGTGTTGTTATTAACGCTCTGTCTCCAGCAGTGAAGAGCAGCCTCTCTCTGCTGCACCATTAGCCCTGGGGAAAGACGTGGCTGTCCGAGATGCAGAGCGGGAGCAGAAACAGACTGAGCAGAGACTTATTTTCTTCACCACGGAGTTGGTTGAAGTCATTTAATGCTGCAGAGTGTGTTGGTCAGCCGCTCTCGTTTGTTGGTGCTGATCGCTGCTCTGCTCTGTTAACGTCAGACTCTAGGTGATGCCGTCAAAAGAGAAAATTAATTACAAGCTATGATTTTTTTTTTTTGGAACAACAGGCCTTTGGAGCAGTGAGTGATTGTTTTTGCGATAATGGGCTGTTGGACACATGGGTCTGCAGAAAACTCTCGGAATACTTTCTGAATACTGAGCCGTTGGAACAATAAGCAATAAGCAGTAACACTGTTTTGGGTACTGGTAGTGGTAAAAAGTAACTTTTACTCAAGTACATTTAAAGGTTTGACTCCATGCATGCACAGTCTGCTACAAGGGAAAATGGCCCTGCTGTGTTTGCATGTCTTTAAACCAGTCACAGTCGTCTTGTGCAGCACTAAGCCCAGGATGCAGCCACGGTGCTGCTGCAAAACCATGTCGAGGGGAAACTTGTTTTGGTGGAACATTTGCACGTTGGGTTGCGAGCTCTGGCATACATCACTGCAAAATTAAAAGGTAACAGCTTTTAGCTTGTTTACGTTCGTACCGTTAGCGTACCTGATGCTAATTTGCCGTTTTCAGCGTGTAGGTTGTAGCTAGGAGTTTGCTCTTGTTTCCTGGGGACTTTGAAAACAAAGATAGCGGACCCTGCACTGCCGCTTGAAGCAAGCGACCGAGTACATAGTCAAAGTTTGAGGTATTTGCACTTTACTTGAGTAATTCCTGCTAATCATTGTACAAGTACTCCAATTTGTACTTATGTACTAAAATAAATGTACTCATATGCATATATATGAACATATGCAGGAATGTCTAGCTTTCCCATTATAATGTATAATTTTTTTAATATATATTTAACAGTGTCTGAAACATCAAAGCTGAAGAAATGGTCAAACTGAAGAAAAGGACTTCCCAGATGAATAATTGCTTCATTACCTCTGACAAGAGAAAGAAAAGATCAAGATTCAGGGGAAAATTGCGGTTAAAGTTCCTTGTTGATGGCAGATCAAATCACCGGGACAATTATTGCTTTCATTTCATTATCGTTAGTCATCAGCCTCTAAATCATCCCTGCGGCGTCACTTCCCGTCGCCGCCTTATCGCTCAAACAAAGATCTGATCCGAGGACACATCCAGACTAATAAGGGTGGTGGTGGTGGTGCTGGTGGAGGGGGGCGGGGGGGTGTTGTAGCTGCTTCAATCAGGTCGTCATGTTTATGAGGAGAAGGTCCAACGCCCTTCATCATCCCCCTGGACTGTTATGGGCCTGCTCAAGTCCTGATTTATCATTTAGCAGGGGAACATTGTGAATTATGGCCCCAGTGACTTTTTAAATGGGAATTTGTCTGCAGTTCTTAATGCGTGTGTGCGCACCGGTCCGGGAGGCCGGCTGACCGAAGAGGCCTTGGATACATAAATATTGATTCAGCCACCGCAGCTGAATTTACTGACTCACAAAAAAACAAGCTGGGACCTTTTTACAGAAATAAAAAAAAAAGGGTTAGAGCCTAAATGACACCGATTCTCTGCTACATTTGAGAAGGAACAACAGTGAGATCTTTACAGAACCAAGGACGACTGACTTTTCTGTATTTGGCCTTTTATTTAATCAGGTTTTGTCTGTTGTAGATGAAAAATCTGAACAGAAGAGCCACAGGGAGACTAACCTCCCTCGCACGCTGTTATATCATCAATCTGTGGTTTTTAAATTCATCCCAGCAGTTATTTTGTGATGAAGTGCTGTAATTTTTTAAATGAACCTTTCCTCCATTAACTAGCCCCACACACTTCTACTTTAATTAGTGATTTTTCTAGATGTGCCAGAAGCCTCCCAGTGAGGAGGTCTGACTTTGATGTTATTGTGAGGCTGTGCCTTTAGTTATTTGGGTTATTGTATTTTGACTTGCAAATATTTGACTTTAATTTAATTTGCCGTGTTTTTAGTTGAATGCATTATCATTGCTTATTTTGTTTTGCACATAATTACTTTAATTACTGTATCTTGTACGTGTAGTTTTGTCAGACATTTATTTGGCCACAGTAAGAAGAAGCACACCTGTGAGGAGGTAATTTGTGGGGCGGAGCAACAGAGATAAAAGGGAGCACAGAGGAACGAGAGAAGAGCTGGAGGGTGGCGTGAGGTCTGAGGAGGGGGGACGGCTGGACTGTGGTTCAGACGAGCTCTGGCGTGCTTGTAATCACTAAGTGTTTTAGGCTGTGCTCTCACTTTTGTGCACCTATTAGTAGAGGAACAAACTCATGTTTTTCACAAGTCTTTTCATAATGTCTAGTCTAGCCTCCCCAGAACAAACAGTGAAAATGTAAGCTTCCTCAAAGGGGACAGCACTAAAATTGATCAGAATGGCACCAAATTTGGGCTGGATGTCACAGACAGTTATTGCATAAAATAAAGCAAAGATTTCATCTATTTAATACCCTTTTCTGTCTTCTAAATTTATGCTTAATCATACATGAATTATAGGCGGAAATTGAATAGGAAATTAAAAATCCAAAAGGTATGTATATAAATGTCTGTCATTATTAAAGTGAGCAGACCGATCACCAAAAAATGGTCATTTATATGTACCAAAGACTGTTATCTTGTTATAAAAGTAGTTTTTTTTTTTTAAACTCTTCACTTCACTTGTGCACTTCAAACAGACAGATACAACGGGGCAGTATAAATACACAGGGTTACATAAATGTGTGCAGAGAAGGACAAAAGTCATAGATTAAGACAGAAAATCATTTACATTCAATGCAAACATTTCCTCAACATTTCGTATATATTCTGTTTGAAGTGCCTGTTAGGGGCTGGTGGCATCAGAAGGTCAAAAAATCTACTTTTATAACAAGATGAACAGTCTTTGGTTCATATAAATAACAATTGTTGGTGATTGTTCTTCTCACATTAATGACAGACATTTATATACATGTTGGATTTTTATTGTCCTATTTAATAAGTGTATAAATTTCAAAGATAGAGAAAAGTATTGATGATCTTTAGGTTATTGTATGCAGTAATAGTCTGTGAACATCCAGTCCAAACTTGGTGCCATTCTGATCAGTTTTACCAGAGATAGAACTGATAAGGCAGGGGCAGTCCCTTTTCAAGAAGCTCAATTTTTCCCCTTTTGGGAGGATCCAAACATCAACCAAAAAAACTGCAGTAAAATATTTCTATAAAACCGTCCATTTCAAAAAGTAGAAATATTAAACTTGGGAAAAAACATGGTTGTGCTTTGTGCTACCTCGGGTATCTCAGTTTTTAGGGGCCTTAGTTCCTCTACTTCATGGGTCTGCCCTTATGGTGAATACAGGGAGGGGGGTGGAGGGACTGCAGGTCGGGCGGCGCTCCACGTTTCCACCCGCCATCCAGCAGGGAAGCCACAGCAAGCAGAGGCCACAAGTACCACCCACAGTGAACTACTGATAGTCTGGACATCTAGAAGGAGCAGCTCAGACAGAGT
>JAJHUR010084304.1:0-43872 GCA_027495735.1 Lutjanus campechanus
ACTTAGAAATAACCGTCTCCCTCCACCGCAGGCCTTAGACTAGAGCTGGTGTTGACGTGGGGGGACTCCCACTACATGGGCCTTACGGGACTGGAGGTGGTGGGGAAGGATGGAGAGAGTTTACCTTTAGACCTCAGTATGATGGCTGCCTCGCCCAGGGACCTCAACGACCTGCCTGATTATGGACGTGACCTCCGTACGCTTGATAAGTACGTCTGATATGACACGTTCTGTGAGAATGTTGAATACTCTGATATTTGACCCTCTTTTATTCATGATTTTTCACTTGTACAGCAGTCGATCTACTGTTACTACATCTATTATTTACACAACAGTAGATGTGGGAATAGTAGAACAGGCTTGAATTAAGTCATTTTTAGGGAAAGACTAATTTGGCCTTTGATAAATACAAATTTATTGGAGCATTGCGGCTAAAATGTGTGGCACCAGGGCCAAAAGCAATGGTGCACTAACAATAAATTATAATTAACATTATATGAAGACAAAACAGTATTAGTATAATGAGCCGCCATCAATAAACCATTAAATAAACCAATAACTACATCTACAGTCAAAGTCAGACAACCTCATCATACTTTAGCAGTTATCTAGTGCTTCTGTAGAAATCTGCAACTTTCTTTATAGGGCACAGACCATGTAGGCAGTGAATTTTAGAAGGTGAAAGTGTAAAAATTAGGAAGAAAGAAGGTTATGCCTGACTAATCTTAATTTTTGTGACTGATCCTCCTCATTTACCAGTTTCCTGACTCTGCTGTCTTCATATTCATATTTCACACTTGTGTATTCTTACTTCCCCTCGCCTGCTCTCAAGAAACATCTAACATCACAATCCAGACCTGGATCAGATCATTATTTGTGTTTGGTGCAGTCTTCAGTGTCTGTTTTCATTACCAGGCTTATAGATGGCAACAACATCACCACTGACGACCAGCACATGTGGCTGATCCCTTTCTCCTATGGAGATCCCCACACCTTGAACGTGACGTTCAGCAAGACCCAGACCATCGCCGGACTCCGCGTCTGGAACTACAACAAGTCCCCTGAAGACTCTTATAGAGGGGTGAGACACTTTTCTGTCAGGCTCAAACGTGTGTTTGCTGTGAAGGTGCAGTTGTAACAAGACACCAGCTCAAGTTCCCTTTAAATGATGGTAGTAAACCACTTAAATCAAACAAGGTAATACTGAATGCAGTGAACTTAGTCTTTTTGGATTTAACAAGTCAGGAGACTATAAACCAAAACGCACAAACCTCTACATCTTTGTTCCAGGTGAAGGTGATTCATGTGTTCGTGGATGATGTTGCCATTTCCCCGTCGGAGGGATTCCTGATCAGGAAAGGACCGGGCAACTGTCACTTTGACTTTGCCCAGGAGATCCTCTTTGTAGACTTCCTCCAGACGCCCACCGACAGCAAGAGTGCAGAGGACTACTACAAGTAGGGGCCAGGAATTTAATTTCATGCTGTTATTTCATGAGACAGATTGAAAACTGCATTTTTTAATTTATAATGTGGTTGTCTCTACTTCAGAGGATGCTCTAAAAAACAAGAACAGGCCAGCATGGACTACGAAGCTCCCATCATGCCTTGTGGATGTATCCTTCTGACAGACAGCTGTGTTTATTGTTTTTTTTTGTGCATTGTCAGTTAAATCTTTGGACTCATTCAAACTGCTTGCAAATCCTACTGTCCAGACTCTTCATTTGCAAATTAAAGGTCCAGTGTGTAAGATTTACAGGCTATATTGGCAGAAATGGAATATAATATTCATTAATATGTTTTAGTGTATAATTAGTATACAAGTACCTGAAAATAAGAATTGTTGCATTTCTTAGCCTTAAAATGAGCCTTTTATATCTACCGAGGCCGTAGGTCCTCTTCTGTGGAGTCTGCCATGTTGCACTGGCACATTTTCACAGTAGCCCGGAACAGAAAAACCAAACACTGACTCTAGATACAGCCTCCTTTTAAATATTGCAAGTTTTTCCAGCCACTGTAGGTTCTCCTCCATGCTTGGAAGGGAAGTCAGATAATGTGTTGCAGTCTCCAAGCTCACCACTAGATGCCACTAAATCCACTGATTCTTAAACAGATGTGATACTTTGATGCTGTTTATGCAGCAATGTTTTGTGTAACAGTCGCATCAGGCTAACAGAAAAGTGGTGCCCTGGTAGTAACACTGTTTTGTGGTGTGTTGTAAGTAGACCTGTCATAATAACAACTTTTTGCTGGACGATATATTGTCCCATAAATAACTGTGATGTTATTGTGATTTTAGAACCATTTTATGCCACTGATATAATGATAATAGCATAGTGATGGAGGTACACACTTTCAAATGGCATTGAACTTTTTTAGCATATTCAGACACTGGAATTGGAAATAAAAATCCTAATATATCATCATCTTCTTTCATTTGGCTTAAACCCATAATGTTCCCACACCAGAGCTGTGGATTGCTGCTTTTGAAACAGTCTATTTTGACTCCAAACTGTCTGTCTTGAATTACGCTGTCGGTGGGAAAAACATCTCTTAGCCATGAGCTGCAAGAGACGTAAATTCAACAGATATACTTTTTAGATTTGATTTAAACATTATTATTTTTCTATTATGCCAAACATGGATTGGTGCAGCCAGCCTGATCTCACCCTCTGTGTACATCACAAATTGATGGCAAACAGAGGATCTGTTCTGATGTTTTTAAAGACGAGGGCCGTGCCAGAACTCACTCTGTCATTTACGACTTCCTATCTGATAAACACTCAGAAGTTTACAGGGAGCACAGATAATTTATTTATAAAGATTTATAAAGTTCACTTTATAGTAAATACTGAGTGACTTTGAACACAGCCCGGGCCTGTGCTGTACATCTTGTGTTTTTCCTTGACCTTCACCTGTCAGTCATCTTTCAGCTGCAGCTGTTAACAACCTGGGGAGATCCGTACTACATCGGCCTCAATGGCCTCGAATTTTATGACCAGAACCACGAGAAGATCAGCCTCAGTGACAACAGTATCCTTTCTTCATGCGCCTGGCTTCACTAATCTAAACTCTCTTCACCAGTCTGAATGTATATCCATATAATCTTTTCACTTTTAATCTCGTTAATATTGAGTTTGGATGGCTAAACATTTTATAGGCACAAATTCTGACTATTCTTCTCCCTATCTTTTATTTAGGGGTATAAATATCAGAACCTACCCTGATACCATGAGCAGTGTTTTAGCATCACATTGATTAGTTTAATCAAATTCAGATGCTATAATCAGGGATTGCAGTATAACTAACTAATCATTTTACTGAAATTCAGATGTGTTTCATAAATTCCTATTCCTTTCCATAGCATTCAGTGCCAGCAAAAATGTTTAAAGTCACAGTAAAATGACTTTACTTCAATGTGGGATGGGACCTAGAGAAAGGAGACACATTTAAAGGACGATCAGTCCTATTTTAACGAAGAATCAGAGGGGGAGGATGCACACAGTTAACGATGGACCCAGGCCATGAATTAGTAATAGCTGAAGGAGTTTTAATGGGTAAATGTGTGTTTATTCCTCAACATTATGCCCACCAGACATTGCTGCTTTTCCAGACAGTGTGAATGTACTGGACAACGTGAGCGGTGATGTTAGGACTCCAGATAAATTAATTGATGGTGTCAACAGCATCCACGATGGAAGACATATGTGGTTAGCCCCGGTGCTCCCTGGACTGGTGAGGATTTGATTTAAGAGAGTGCAATTCACTTAACTGACTCAGAAGAGAGTGCACTTGTGTACAGTAAGTGTTTTGATTGTTTCCACCTAGGTGAACCGCGTGTACGTGATCTTTGACCAGCCAGTGACGGTGTCCATGATCAAACTGTGGAACTACTCAAAGACGCCACAGAGGGGAGTGAAGGAGTTTGGGGTTAGTATATTTTTGTAGTTTTTATTAGTTTCAGTGTTAGTTTTAGGGTTTCTTTTTTATTACAATGTGGAGGATGTTTGTCAAGGGCAAGATTTAAGAAGTTCAGAATAGGTATTACAATACAAAAGACAGCTCTTTTTGATGTCTCACTGTCATATAGACATCCCAGTCTCAATAAACATATGTACTAGTGTCTTCTCATGCTTAAACAAATTGAGAAAGACTAAAAATAAAGAGATTTCCTATATATTTTAGCTATTTTTTGTAAGTACACAGTATCATTTCAGTTTGTTTTCATTATTTGTAGAGTTTACCTATAGTTGTTATTTAGTTTTAGTTTACTTTAATAACCTTGGTCTGTGTGCACAGCTGCTGGTGGATGACCTCCTGGTGTATAACGGCATCTTGGACAGTGTAAGCCATGTGGCCCGAGGCATTCTGCCCACCTGCGATCCAGTGGTGCCTTACCACACCATCCTGTTCACAGACAACGCCTACATCGCACACCGTGAGAGGAACACTGTCATCAGGTAAGCCGGGTTTTTGGGGTGTAGATATATATTTGACTGCTTGGACCCTATTTTACCCTGTTTCTGTGTCAAAGTGACTAGTGGGGATGATCATTTTTGAAATTGGTCCAGTATTGAGAGAAAGCGCTGCAGCTGGCAGAAGCGAAACTAAGCTACAATGTAATTCTTATGTCCACCTGCAGATCATCTAAGTACGTCCACTAAAAGTGCTTGTTTTTGCTGCTAACAGGCTCAGATATTTATAAGTGTCTGACTGCTTTATTGCTCCTGCCAAACTAACCAGACTCCCTTTGCAGAAACTGTCATATTAAGATGATCATAATCTTCAAGCCCAACAGAAACAGAATAAAACTCCTGTTTCAGCAATCTCCAACTCTGGTTTGGTTGAACTAAACCCTTAATTTACTGTGACAGATGTGAAAATATTTTATGGCTGTACACGCCGATTCACCTCCCTGCTTCTCTGATGTCTGTCCTCCCTCTCGGTCCTTTCCCAATATTTTCACATCTAACATCTTGAATAAAGGGTTTACTACAACCAAACCAGAGTTGGTGATTGTTGGAACAGTGGAAAGACCAGCCAAGACCCTTTTAGAGAGTTTTATTTTGTGTCTGTTGATTTTGGATGAAGATGACTATGACGATGTTCAAATGACCCTCTCTGCACAGGGAGTCTGGTTATTTTGGCGATTTGTGTACTTGTATATGACTCTTTAGAAAAAGATCCATCTCTTCAGTGATCTTTTCCATAATGTTGTCACGAATTTGCTGGTTTCACTGCACATCAATTTATGAATGAAATTGCTGACCTCAGTGGCCTTCAGTTCACACTGGAATCTAACCTTTAAAAAATTATGTGAACAGCCAAATAAAAAAAATCTGAACTGAGCAACAAGGCTTGCAATGTGAAATATGAAAGCTTAAGTTTCACTTCTGCCGGCTGCTGCGCTCTCCCCCAATACTGGATCATTTATGTGCCCATTAACCATTTACACACAAAAACATGAAAAAATAGGATCCAGGTTGAAAAACACACAAGTTACCCATTAATTTAAGACATTTTATGTACAATTCCAAGTCCTAAACAGAGAAACTAATGGTTTGACAAAGAAGGTTAGATTCAACCCCATTATCCCAAAGTGGTGAGTTGTTTTGAACAGAAATGTCCTCTTCTCCACCTCAGCCCCCGTGGCAGAAGACACCACCAACAGTGAGTAACAGAGCCTCAGAAAGCCCCGTGTCAGCACCTCCCTGTGGTCAATCCCTGTATTGAAGACTCCTCCAGTGCCCTGAAATGTTCCCCAGCCATCCCACACCCTCCTTACCACACGCTTGACTTGTGATGCCTCTGTTCCTCCTCTCTCCCCTTCTCTCTCCTTCGTTACCTCTCTAGCCCCCATCTCTGGTCTCAAGGCCTGGACCTGCCGGCTTCAAGCTTTGTTATCAGTCAGCCCTCCATCTTGTGTCCTTCCCTGTTCACGGTTGTCCACAGGCGTAACAAATTCACTTTAATATTTCTGCTGTGTCTCGCTTTTCTTCCCATGTTGCAGTAATTACGTGGAGGATCAGGATGTGAAGATGACCAATGAGAATCAGATCGTCCATCACAACAAGAAAAAGCAGACAGCAGATCCAGGTGAGATGAGGAAACAACTGGACTTTGTGCTTTTTTTATTACACGATATTGAACAAGGGTGAAAGTAGATTTAAGTTCTTGCCAGTATTACGACCACAACCTTCATCCCTTTATGTTGCTGTTGAACCGCCCCAGCTTCAAGCATTCAATTTTTAAAGCCTGTTTGTTGTAGAAAGAACATCATGTATAGCAAATGATTTATTTAAATGGTGTGAGTGCCACAGAATCATTCGTGAGTGATGACAAAACTTTCAAAATCATAACAGTTTGTTTTGTTTTAGGTTTGAATAAAATTACAACTAAATTATTGGACAACATTTGAAACATTTACGAGGCTCTGTCTTTGAATTTTCAGAACATCGGGCACATAAATGAAAGAAGAGATGATGAGTATAATGTCTCAAAATGTCTTTTAACAATGTGTGCCTTAAAGTGCAATATAACTTCTGAGCATTTTTTCCATCATAACAAAACAAAATAAAACAATTTGGTGTTGGTTTGGTCGTGAAAAAAATCAAAACCACAGCAAAAATAAAATATTGGCACCCTTCCAAGCACTGTGTCTGTTTAGGAAGGAAAGTGCTGCACCTGGACCATTGTGCCAGAGTTACAAAAACAACCCATGGAAGTCGCACGAATGTGTTCGACCTGCTGTCTTTGTGGTTGGAACAAAACTGAACATTATGTGACATCACAACTTATTTTGTTTGTCATTTTTTGCAAAAACACGACTACCTGCCAAAACCCCACAGCATTGATATAAGACTGTCAGCTGCTGCAGAAACTGACGTTAGCCAGAAGTAACTTAATGGTTTTGGAATGGCAGCAGGGTTTCCTCCAGTTCAGATTAAAACTCCACAGGTCTTTGCTGGGAACAAACATGCTACAACAATTCAGAAGCAGTTTATCTATATTGTGATTTCTTGTTGGAAATGCGAACCCGATTGTTTGTTATATGTGGGTTTTTGGCAGCTGCTGTCCTCACTTCCAGGTGCTGTGTAATGGCACTGAAACTTTTAGTGGCACGGAGCAGGACTGGGCAATATGATTTATAAATATATTGATACTTTCAGGCTATTCCACAATATACATATCTCAAAATACACATTTTATCATATCATATCGTATCATACAATAATTTCTCAAATAGTGAAAACAGTGGTCTTATAGTAAGGCTGGGTGATATAGACAAACAATAATTTTGACCAAATACCCTGATATTGATATTGTAACAATGTTCCATCTATAGTGAAGGGATGACTATCAGTGCTTTTGCAAAACTTTAACAGTTTTTTGATAAATAATCATCAGTTTAATTTATTAGGATCCCCATTAGCTGCA
This sequence comes from Lutjanus campechanus, assembly GCA_027495735.1. Lineage (NCBI taxonomy): Eukaryota > Metazoa > Chordata > Actinopteri > Lutjaniformes > Lutjanidae > Lutjanus > Lutjanus campechanus. Next base: position 7,437 of record JAJHUR010084304.1, read on the forward strand.
GTAAATGCTACTGCTATTCTATCAGTAATGTAGATGTATTGGCTAAGTGGGTAAAGGCAAATAATAGAGCAGCTAGAACATATTATGCCATATCACTGTATAACAATATCCAAAAATCTTATACAATATCTAGTTTTATGTTACGTTATCGATAAAATATCAATGTATTGCCCAGCCCTAGTGTGGAGGACCAGACTGGACTGACCTACTTTCACCCTTGAATTTGAAAATGTCAATCATCAATGAATAAAATTGAGTCCAATTTTATAAAGCACTAATTCTTAACTAAAAGCTGATTTGTTCTGCCTCAATGCAGCTCTTCGGCCTAAAACCTGCATGACTGATGGCGGCAAGCACGGAAAGCGGAGGTACTGACAGACAGGTGATGACAGACGTGGATCTGGTGCTCACACAGTGAGAGCAGGACTGAAAGGGAGGAACCAGTGCTGAACTTTTTAAGCCCACTTTTTGGTGGGTGACTTTTAAACAAAAACCTCCCTTACATTAAGACCCAAAGCAGAGCCGCCCAGCCAGATGGTCGAGACGATGATGATGATGATGAAGATGATGGTTTTGCACACACAAACACACACCTACACACACAGGATTCCACTTTATGGTTGGATTACTTCCCTTTCCCTTAGCTGTGAAAACACACCCATCCAGTTATTCTGAACACATACTGTACGGTTGCCCCGGTTGTTCCTCCCACAGTGCCAGGATAAACCTGTGAGGCTGCATTTTTATCAGCCCTATTATTGTGCCTAGTATAAACACTATATCTGTGGCTGCTACTTGTGACTTTTGTGCTGCATATTTAAATGCTGCTTGTGGCTTGTAAATACTAAAAAAAAAAGAAGCTCCAAAGCCACATGAATACACTCACATCAGGATGTGGCCAATGCTACATTTACTAATGACTCTTATCCACTGACGAGCCTAGACGATCAGCTCTTTGCCTCATGGGTAGAGAGTTAACTGACTGACACTCCCACCAGTGCACCAACCAATCGTATGCTATGCAGACACTAATTTATATCTATTAATGATTTATATCTGTTGGCTAATATATTTCAAAGCCTAACAGTTTTACTTGGGGAGGGGCTTCCAGAGAGTTTTCACTTTTGGAGGATTTATATCGATGGCTCAAGTTGAAAGAGTTGAAAAACAGTACAGTGGTCTGATTTTTGTACATTTCAACTTGAATAAAAATGAATATCGAAGGTTCAGACTCTACACTTGAATCTTCATATATTTGGCTTCTCAAAATTAGGTCAGTATATTTTTTTTCTGCTTAGCATCAGGTAGAAAAAATAACTTGTTTGCAATCCAAGTGACCTTTGATCGAAGTTGCTAGATTGTTTTGGAGGCAAACACTTCCTGAGCCAGTAAAGCAGTTTTAGTAATTTGATTAGAAATAGAAAGAAAAATGGTCACACTCTATTTTATGGTACACTAAAAAGACATAACAAGCTGTACTTTGTGTTAAATTTGATAAAAAGTAGAAATAGTTTATTTTTTAGACCATTTGTTACACCCCCCCAAAGATTACAGGGGGTCCCCAAGGCTTTGTCTCCTCTGAGTCTGTCAAAATTAGAATTGCACATATTAATTTAATTATGATTTATATGATGTCTGTATACAAAACTATTTTAAAGATATTTTTTCTTGTCCTCAATCAAAATAGTAGGCTACTACAGAGAATCATTATAAGTGTGTACAAGTTTACTCTGTTGGGTTGTTAAAAGAAAAAATGTTAGAAAAGAGACATTTGCCAAAGGTGAAGGTTGAAGAAATGGAAACAGTTCTAACTGAACGTTCAAGCTTGGAAATAATCACTTATTCTCTTCCCGTATGTACGTGTTTGTGCAGACTGGGGTGGGGGCTACACTATTAAGATGTAGGAAGCCATATTTTGTATCAAATTAGACGAAAACGTAATATAATATGTTCTTTATTAGATGACATTAGAGCCTTACTAGAGGGCACTTAGGGACACATTCCAGCACATCTGTACCATAAACTAAAGTGCATTATTTCTCACTATAAATAGGGAAGTAGCAGATATGTGATTTCAGTTTAGATTACAGTACAGTTCTGTCGCTGTCTCTCCCTAATTAACCTCTAATGAAGTCTAATAAGGGTCTAATTCTGTCTAATGAACATTTTATTTCTAGTTTTTGTCTGATTTGACACAAAGTACAGCTTGTTATGTCTTTAATAGTGTGCTGTAAAATAAAGTGTGACCAAAAAAAAATAAAAAATTACATTTGCTAGTTTAGATGTTGAGTAGATTCAGTAACAGGCAACTTCTAATATGCAAATACTATAACCTTACCTCAAATTGAGAAGAATGATCTTTAAAAAGGGATTTATCTGATTCTACCTTCACTATAATACTTGGTAGTCGGTGTTGTACTCATTCAATATTTACTGTACTAACTTGTTGCATGAGAAAAAGTCTCTTCAGCATTAGCTGCTGTTATCATCCTTAAACTGTTAGATACTTTTGTTTTGGAGGAATTTCTATTGCTTCATTGAGCCCCACTATACACTCTTTCACACTCCTAACTCATGATGGGAGTGATTGTATATGAAATGCAGTTTTATGTATTTAATTTCAGTGCGTCCAACAGCAACAATAGTCATTACTCTGTATCTCAGTCCTGCTCTGTAGGGTAGTGGCTATTATTGTATGTGTGACATTTAGTGTTTTGAAATATTTAATTATTTTTCTAATCTTGATTAAATATGTATATTTGATGTAGGTTTATTTGAATGAATAAAAATGTAAAAATAGATTTGTTTACATTTGTAGTTTTTTCTTTTAGACTGTCATGAAAGCATGACTGGGTCACAAAGGAGCTTCTCAACGGATAAAACCACAACAAAACCGCAACATGCAGGTGGATGACCTCATTTTTTTTAAAGTGGGGTTATATGTGGTACTTATCCATAGTCAGTGTATTACTACAGCTATTACAGTAGATGGCAGTCAACACGTCCCCCTGAAGCAGGAACACTGGTGTAGGAAGCTAAACAATAAACTGCTGTGGACAAGGTCAGGAGCAAAATGTATTTTAGCCACCCAAAAAATGGTCCACAGAAGAAAAGAAATCAATATCAGTTTAAGTATATGCTTTATTTTCTGGCTGTCGGACAGCCTTTTCCGAAGGGGACCTGCGGTTGTACAAGCCAAATATCGTTCTCTCTCATTCAGCCAGACTCCTCTGGCAAAATTAGTGATTCAACCTCGCAGAACACAAGAGATGCTGGTGTACCACTGCTTCAATCAGTTGTGTCCGTGAATGTTCTCATTCGTCCAGGTCATTGTAAGCCAAAGAAAGATTAATAGTTTCGAACTTATCCAAGAAGCTTCATCAGTTCATGCCTGTCAGACTAGTCAGAGCTAGTCTAACTAAATGATGGGAAACCCAGGTATTTAACCTCTATGGATGTGTTCATCAGGACTAACGACCCCTAACGACTGTCGTCAAAACTGAGTAGAGCACTAATGAATTTGAACACATCCATAGAGGTTAAATACCTGGGTTTCCCACCATTTAGTTAGACTTTCTTTGGCTTCAATCAGTTAGTGTGTTTGTTGGCAACTTGTTGATTTGTTGTGTTTTAAAAACTTAGTTCAGTTTGTTTGGTTTGGAGAGAGCGATATGTCGCTTATACAAAGGTGGTTTCCCCTCAGAAAAGACAAAGTGGTACACAGAAGCACACTGCTTAGCTTCCTACACCTGTTCTCCTGCTGCCTCTCCAAACTGGGACCATGCCGTCTGCCATCTGCTGTATGAATAAAATCCAAACTATCGCTTTAAATGTGGGTGATTGACCTGATCTTAACTTTGTGCTGCAGCCGTGTGTGTTCAGGCTTTCACGTCCTCGCTTGACACTGTTCTGAATTAACACATAGTTTCTATTAATACTCTTTGGTGGGATGAATAGCATAGGCAGAAAAAAAATATGAGGGACAACTGAGCTACTTAAATACATCCTGAGACACTTTAATGCAGAATCTGCTGTACATTTCATGACATTTTTAAGGAATGACCATTCAGTTACGGAGTGCTCCTTGGACCGAGCATCAGCACTGGAAAGGTGGTGAAAGAGCCCCGTGGTCTCACACCACTTAAAACAAACATTTAGCTCAGAAGAAGACTACTGCATCTCTGCAGACCAACAGCTTTGGAGATGACAGTGTTAGATTTTTCCTGGAAAAGTCCCCTCGTCTCTCTGGTCATCCCATTTCTGGACCTAAAAGTGACAGAATTATTTTTAGACATGAGCTCTTTTTTTAAATTCACAAAGGTTCAGAAAATGACATTTTTTTATAGGGTTGAGGGAGTATCTCTGATGCCTTATTTTGGCTTGAAACTCTCAATTTTGTTTTGATTCTCAGGACGGAGCAGAGACTCACAGGAATGTGAGGAACGATAAAAGTTGTTTGACCCCTGCTAAACAAACTCAGCCCATATAGGGGAGAGTGCCACGTACTGTATATTTTGCCAGCATACTATTCAACTTGCCCGTGTCTCTCTGAACAGTGGTTTCTGTCATTAAAAAACATAAGTAAAAATAATTTACCCAGGATAAGGGGCAGAGAGATTTGTAGACCCTTTTGTACCAGTCACATGGGGCGGTGTCCACTCCTTTAGCGTCCAGAGCTTTCTGGCAGCGGTGATAGTCTATTAATAGAGAAACAATAACAACAACAGTGAATAAAAAGAACATGGCCTAGATCCAGATTTTCAAGGTGAAGGGTCATGTCAGTGTCCAGCAAGAAACTAGGTTTTGAGAGGGGCATATTTTACTTGACTTAAAGAACATTGAGAGCAGGCGTTTCAGGTTTGGGCCTCCCCTCAGACAAAGCTTGTAAAAAAAAAAAAAGGTGCCCTCCCTAGTTTACTTGCTTAGTTTTTCTCAATTCCTGGATGTCTGTGGGGTCATCATGATCTCTGCCAGTCACAAACCTGGAGGGGATCATGTGATTGCTTGCACATGTACATGCATGAGTGAGTGACCAACAGCCTGAAGCTTGTCCACAGCTCACCTCACATGGTACTGGACCAGTGGGCCTATTTTTTTTGTGTGTACATTAATGACAGTATGCTGAGGGGCCTCTGTTATTTTAGATTTTTAATTTTTTAGTTTATTTAATACCTCCATACCAAAAACAGCCGTGGCCAGAGGCATTATGTTTTTGGATCATCCCATTCTTGTGAACATGATATCTCAGAGCTTTTCCAGCCAACACATGTCCACAGATGTCCACTGGGGCTTAAGAATGAACTAAGTAGATTTCGGTGTTCAAGGGTCAAAGGCCAAGGTCACTGTGACCTCATGTCCGTCCCACTCTCATAAACACAATATCTCATAGACGTTTTAAGGGAGTTTCTTAATATTTGGTATAATTGTTCTCTTGGACTCGAGGATGAATTGATTGGATTTTAGTGGTAAAAGATCACTGTGACCTCACAAAACCTGTTTTTGGCCCATAACACAAGAATTCATACAAAGTGCGGAAAAGTAACATGTATAAGGAGTTACTTTCCAGCACTGCATATGAATCTGACTAGTCTGTAACTAGTTGTACCTAGTTACATGTAAGTACATTACAAAATAAATGTTTTTGTGAAATGCTACTGTTACTGAGGAAATTACGTCATTAAATTACAGTTACTGGTCAAAATATTGGTAATTACACAGGGTTTACATCCAGACATTATTTTCAAGTAGCCTGGTGCAGATCTGCACTCTGCTAAGTGCATTGTTCTAGTTATGTTGTCTGATCCCACAGACAATCTGTTGAGCCAAGATAGCCTAACGTTTCTGTTTGACATAATTCCACCAGATACATAAAAAAAAGGTCTGTCCAAAGGCAAAGTGGGGAAAAATAGTAACATTGCTCAATACTGTATGTCTGAACTATCTCTTTAAACAATTCACACATATTTAAACTATTATATCTTTTGATAACTGATGTCATAACTAATGTAATAATTCACTGAGCCTCCCCTGACACTGTTCAGAGGCCTGCGTCCCACTTTGAAAATCTATGATTTAGACTGTTATTTAAAGTATAATGCCTTCATTTAGAAAGATGAGAGGTGTCTGGGAACACAGTTGACTCTTTTGACCTTGACATGCAGTCTTACCCAGGTAGTTGGACCAGCAGTTCCTGGTCTGGTTCTGGTTGGGGAATCTGGCATCAAAGGGGGCAGTGCGATACTTCTCAAGTTTAGCCTGAATGTCTTCAGCCATTTTCACTTCTGTCAAGACAATATCAGAAATGGATACAGTATGATGCAAAAGGAAAAGCTTTTCTTCCAGTTACCAAGCGAAGGCTCGTTTCATATAGACCCGTTATGTATACATACACCTACAGTTCCCGGCCAGGTATGCAGATAACCTGTTCGGTGTAGCCTGTGCACTGACTTCATAGCTGTATAGATGAAGACAGGCACCGACTACAGGCTCAGCAGACGGCTATTTTGGGGACATTTTGGGGTGCTGCAATGCCGCACCTCAAGGATTTTTCTAGAATTGTGCCGCTTTTATTAATTACTCGTTTTACAGATCAAATCTGTAGTAGAACATGTGATCACATACGCCTTCGACTGTAAAACGAGCATCTAATAATAGTAGTATCATCCCAAAATGCGACAACCAAATGCGTGTTAAACAATATTGGCAGACAGCTTATCAAATACCTTGTTCACGAGGCCTACACAAGCATTTCCTCCTAACATAAACCGGTTTCTCTTTCTTTTTCATACTAACACTACTTACTATTAACAATAGCTGTTATGTCGTTTAACCAGGGCCATTAAGCTTGTGGTGATGGATTAAACAAAAATCCACAACTCATATTAGTATCATTTTCAGACGTAGCCTCCGGCTTTAAAAAAAAACAAACACATCTTTTCTGTCATAATGTAGCCTATAGATAGCCTTTCAAATACACGTGGTCTGTGTATAAAGAGAAATTGTGAAGAAAATTGTGAAAAAAGGTTAAAAACATGCAAGCAGACGTTACCTTTTGTGTCAGTCGCTGGCTGGAACTCAAAGTGACTTTTATACCGGACGGTGAAAGTGTGTCGCTCCTCTGATAAGCACCGCTGTGCGCACCGTGCGCATTACGCGCGCTCCGGTCTGAAGTTATTGCAGCCGTGCAGTCCGATCATAGCGGTATGGCGGCTGCAGGTCACATTGAACTGACAGGAGGCAACACACGTACACTCACACGACTCAGACAGTATTGATCACACAGGTGATGAGCGGGGTCATAAGAGGCAGCATGATGGTGTCTTATAACGATTAATATCAAGTCAAATATCATCTTTAATATCTTATTTGGCACACAGATGTGAACTTTTTTTTCTCTCAGGCGGAAGTCTTCCGCCCTCCAGCATTTTTGTTAATCATTAATAGATGTTTGCGCTCAGTACTGAAGGTATCTCAGGTGATTTTGTTGGGAGTTTTATTAGAGAAAGGCAGCAGTGTATTTGTTGTACTCCACATATCTTTAAGATGCGAGCGACCAAAGCAGGAACTCTGTCCAGGAATTACAGCTGTCAGGTCATGTGAGGGCGCAGCAGCGATACTGTACTGTTAATGATGAGTCATATCAAATGTGTTAGAGGAGAGTAGGAGAGCGCAGCACGAATTACGGTGGATGATGTGCTGTATTTGTTCTCTGTGGGCAGCTTCATCTAGCTTCAGCTGAAGCACTGACTTTAAAAACCCTGATCTGAAAATGGCAAAAGATGGGATGTATTGCTCCAAATGAATCCCACTTTAATGATGGGGTGGCACTCATTCAGTATCCTCTCATCATCGTTTCTCATCCTGCTCCGTACAGCTCCGCTCCCTGCCAGCCTCGCCTCGGCGCCTTTTCCTGCCGTGCGTGGTTTTCTTTAAAAAGATCCAGTTAAGGCGCGCTACGTGATTTCATGGTCCCGTTATATCCTTACATGAGACGACTTTCATTCTTCAAAGTAATTCAGGAGGGCAGGAGCCCGTCACCAGTCGTACGTCATGGCAACTAAACGACGCGCTGGAAGTATTTAGGGAGTAAAATGTACGTTACAACCTCCTGATACGTGACTGCCTTCAATACATCCATGGATCTTCATGTGCTTCATTGCGCATGGCTGCTGTGTTCTGTTGCATTTAACAAGTGTCTGCAGTACGACACCAGAGGGCAGCAAAGACGGTGGTTTCCAAACCGGGTTCCAGGGACCAACAAGGGTCCCTGAGTGGGTTTGGGGGGGGGTCTCAAGCAAAGGGAGGAATAGGATATTTGGACTTTCATCACACAAGGGAAGAGATGTGACTGGTCGTTTTGATTTACTGTAATCAATCGTGATCCTAGTTTGATCACTGATTGGCTATGACAACACTTGCCTATTGAAATTGACTAAAATTTAACAACTTCACTGTGTTAAAAAGTGAGTAAATCAACAGTACACTGATCATACATTATATGTAGATAAAAGGAGCAGCTAAAAGGCTTCATTGCTCTGAGATAACGGAGTTTGTTTTTACAAAGAGGACTACAACTTTAATAGCTGCAATTATAAATATGCCCCAGGTATTGTTCTACTTTCACTGTATTTGCTGCAATCATAAGACTTACTTGAGATTAAACAAAACCAAAAAGCAGTTATTTTAAAATTGTTTAATATTGCTTAAATTCAAGACATAAAGTCAGAAAGAAAAGCCAGCTCCACCAAAAGGCACGTCCCACAGGTTCAATATATTAATGTACAGCAAAAACAAGAATTTTCACTTAAAAAACAGCTTTATAAAGGAGCTGTAAACCCACAGCAACAACTCAATATCATGGAAAATATCTGAGACTCAGCATGAAGTGCCTCAAAGGTTTAGTAGTGTGCATTTAAGAGCATCACTAGTTACAGCATCTTGGATTGACTAAGTCTTGATAATCAACAACAGTACCACTGACTACGAGAATGCCTCACAAATATTGTTAACAGAAATGAAACCCCCATCAGGTCTCAGTTGACTCCCCACCGGGATTAAGTAAAACCCCTCCATCAGGCCTAAATTGAGGCACCAACATCGGGCTTAAGCATCAGGGAAATTTTACTTTTTCAGAGGATGTATTTTAACAACAGGTACAGCGGTGTGGGGTGGAAAACTCACCAGCAACATCTATTGGTTCAAACGTGAATGCACTATGGAGGCAAAGTCCCCCAGGGACCTTATTTCAGAAAAATATATATGGTAGTCCCTGGCGAGAGCCAAATACATACAACCAATTGCCCCACTGGGGACAAATAAAGTGATTGATTGATTGATTGATTGATTGAAATAGGTTTTTTATCCCGTTTGAACCATGCCATGAGTTACACATTTGTCAATTTAAAATATCATTTTACAAGTCAACAAAACTCTGATTTAATTTCTTTTGTTGAAAACACAGCATCACAAGACTGTACATTGTCATATTGTTTGTAAAACTCTACTACAGTTGTTGATTTTTTTATGATCAGTGTTGAATAAATTACTTATTTATAATAACACATTCCACAGTAATATATTCAAATCGCCGGTCAGATTTTCGCACTGACTTTAGGCTTTTCCAGCCATGATTATGTTATCACAGACACTACAGGGCCCTGACTTAATGCTGCTGCCAGCCCCCATTAAAAGATACTTGCCACTGAGCCTAACAACTTTGCTGGGGCAAACCCTGGTATGTAACAAAAAGTGACACCACGTAACATGTTCCTTAAGCATGGTGGGGTTTCTGTCATATTTCAAGTTTCAATGAACATCTATTTTATGGCACAGTTTGAGAAAATGTATCATAAGAAAAGAAGCCCTATGATTGTGTATGCATTCCTTTAAGGCTATTACCTGCTACCTTTAAAGCACAGTGCGACATAAAGTTGCATAGATCCAAATAATAATCCAGCCTCTGCGGTTAAAAAAAAGAGCTTTGCATTGATACATGAAAGTGCTTAGATACAATACAGCAAGGAACGTCCTCTTTATGGATTTATCAGCAGGAGAATAGCAGTCTCTGCTATGTGATTGTCAGGGAACAGTAGCTCTCTGGACACTAGGTAAGATCAAACTCATAATCGTATGTATGCAATCATGTCTGGAAAAAAAGAAACTGATAATACCCAGTTTGTCCAATAGAGATAATGGAAGAACCCTGTCAAACCAAGTCAACCCAAGTCTCTAAACTCAAAAGACTTTTTGGTTGTCAGCAGTTGGAAACTCATAGCTAGTGTACACAATTTGGTTTTTAGAGTTGGTCCTTTCACCAGTCGCTGAAGCGGAGACGGTTGAAGGCCTCTTTGATGTCATCGTTGGTCTCTGAACCGCCGCCGGTGCCGATACGGAGCACGTTGCTGTTAGGGACGTCCTGCTTCAGCTTTCGCTTGCTCAGGACCACGGTGCCTTCAGCTCCTTCTGTCTCAGGACCTGTCAGCAGGATGTAAGCAGCATGGCGTCCACGCTCCAACAGCGTGGCTGAAATAAACACACAAATACAGGTCACACAAAGAGCTGACCAGTGTTTCCCCATCCCTTCAATCACTTATTTGCATGTTGTTGTGGTTAAATGATAATTTTGTGAGAGAAAAGGGAGTTGAAGAGCAAAAAGCACCTTTAAATGTTATGATGTGGTCCATGGAACTGGGTGACTCAAGGAGAACTTTAGAGTAGAGAGGATGGAGCATGTAAGAATGTCGGTCACTAGTTAATGGCACCTGTAAGGAAACATTTGGGTCTGATTAGCATTTTGTGAGAATTCTGTTAGCACGCATCTTTGAATAAAGGTTCTGTTCTTACAGTTGAATTGGTCTCTGAGGGCATCAAGCCCCAAAACACAAAGATTGAGAAGGAGTTGGTGGTGTGGATTGAGGCAGGTCTGGGCGAGTTAGGAGTGGCCAAAAGGCTGACTTCCCACAGAACGCCACCGGACCCCCCGTCCAGAATTACAACCTACAAACAAGACAGACAGTGATACCGTTAATGGCTGATTCACAACATGATAGACACTGGACACAGATAATGAAATGTAAGAAAAGTAGGACCCAACCCTCTTTGTGTAGTTGCCAATATCCTCCTCCACCACAATGTCGAGTATATCGTCTTTGTTAAAGTGACCAAAGGAGGGCTCACTGAATGAATGAGAACACAGAGGAGAAGAATTATCACCCCCTTGTCTCGACGACAAGAAAGTCAGATGCATTTTACAATCACGTCTCACGGAACAGAAATGCTCTCATTTTAATCCATGCAGCTGTCTGCACCAGCTCCATGCGTCTTGTGTTCCAGCAGCTCCATCTGACGGGTGTAAACATGACCTAAAGCATTTATTTAGACTTTATGTCAACTTTTTTCATCAATACACACATAAACATGAGGCTGGTGCCCAGTAAAAAGGTAAAGAAAATGTTTTTCATCTGCATTTTTTAATCTAGGTGGAGCAGAGTACAGCAAGAGAGCAGCTCACTCTGCTCCAGCTTGTAATCCCACAGACTCTCTCATCACTTTACCCAGCAGCTGGGGAGGAAGACATCAGGACTTCTTGAAATTCTGCAGGAAACTATAAATTTACTGCCAGGAGACAACTTTGCTGCTCAACTTTTATTCCTCTGCTCTGATCGCCAATAACCTGTGTGCTTTGAGCACAGCCACCGGCCCTCTCTCTTTTGTCATTTCTCTTTCTTGCTCATCCAAAACCACTACACACACTGGAGGAAAAGTGCATAGAACGTTTGGCTGCTCCTTCCCTGCCGACTCTTTTGAAATGTGCAAACAAGACAGATCCTGACAGACGCAATGCGGCTTGAACACTGTCGTCCTGCGAGTGTGATGCTGACGTGATGTTTGCAGCCCAGACAAGGAGCTACCCTCCTCTGTGAGACTTCTTCCAATTTTTTTTTGCGGGAGTTTTTCCTTACTCGAACTGAGGGTGTCATACACTGTACAGATTGTGAGGCCCCCCAGAGGCAAAGTGTAATTTGTGATTGTGGGCTGTAAAAATAAAATTTGTTTTGATTTCACTGGGTTACCTGAGGACAGAGCTGGCATTGAATCTCCACAGCAGCTGCAAATTCTTTCCATCGACTAACGCCACCTCCTTCCCAGTCACAAGCAGCAGGTTGGGTGTGTCATCTGTTTCTCCTGTTCTGAGCACTTGTTTCACTGAGTCAGACCTATGATGCAAAAAATAAATGTTAGTGAAAGTGTGGCTATGGGCACATTTGAAGTGTTAATCAACAGGTTAGCGTAAGCTGCTTCTCACTCGTAGATGGGTACGAAGCCAGATGTTGGATTGGCTTTCTTCTCCCAGTGTTTGTCCTTCTTGAGGTCCATCTCCATCCCTGCTTTAGCCTTGGCAGCGATCCTCCACAGTGCCAGTCCATACAAGCCAGTGTCTGTGAATGAGCATAGGATTACCCACTACTGCCATCCAGTGTCCAGCAGTTGCATTGGAACTTTTATTTGTATTATTATAAAATAAAACTCAAATGAAAAAAAATAAAATGGGACTTGTGAATATATTACTCAAAATGACTTCTACTGAGTATTAAGCTACACCACGAGACTGAGATATTCCCTCATGACACTCTACTCTTTGATCAGATGCCACCATTTTCCACACTGGCACAATTCCTGATAAAAAAAAAGTAGCACACACCCCGAGGACAGTTTTAAGTCAAACCCTATTGGTTTCCAGATACATAATAACAGCTTTTACACTTCCTCATAACTTTGGGTTATTGTCTCTTTTAGCTCTACAGAGCAGCTGACCTGATTTCAATTTCAGACACTTCTTAAAGGGATAGTTTGGATTATTTGAAGTGGGTTTGTGAGGTACTTATCCAAAGTCTGTGTACTACAGTTGTTGGTGGTGGTCCCTAGTTTGGAGAATCAGTAGGAGTCCAGGTGTAGGAAGCAAGGGTCCACAGCAACACTTATATTATATAATATTACACAATACTTTCACCACTTTACTTTGCCGTCAGACAACCTTTTCTTTAACTATCTTGATACATTGCGGCATTCCTCCATTAGGAAAGGATTAGGAAAGTCTGGCTACAATAACCAGATACACACCTTTCTGTAGTAGTACATAGTGAGAACCCTCAGTAGTGCAATGGAGAAGATGATTGGACATCTCTGGGGAGTCAAGAACCACCGTGGAACCAATCTGGACACCCGTCGCCCCTGAGAGGAATACCACCTGAGTCTGCAGATATGATGAGAGACTCTGAAATCTCTGAAAGGTGAATCCTATTTTGCTTGTGATTTCATGACCAATTCTTATTATTTGCAAATATGAGTCCTGTTAACAGCAGATTATTACAGAGGAATATTGAAACAATAGAGTGTGACTCAATCCTTGCACTGTGGGATATTAATAACATCCCTGCTGTTTACCTGTGTGCTGTCAGATGCCACCAGAGCCACATCGCTGACCTTGTCCCCATCCAGATCTGGGACATTAAGAACAGGCAGAGTGCTGCGCAGACCAGAAGGCTGAGGCTTCTGCCAGCTGACATTACCTAAACACACACACGAATGAGGGTGGATGCAGTTTTTAGAGCCAATCTCAATGTGTTGATATTTTATGAAAGCACCAATAGCAATCTCTACAAACCTGTTAAGTTATGGTGTGTTGTTTTAGAGAATATGTGTATATCGATATTTATATAGTAAATCACAGAATAGCCTAAAAAATAAAGACATATTATTTATAAGCCATATTGTCCAGCCCTAATACAGAGATAGAGTAACAAGTCACTAACCAGTGAATTTGTCAACAGCTGTGAGTTTGTCTGAATGGGACAGCAGACAGTCCCAGTTTCTGCTTGTATCTTTGTCCAAACCACACTGGGCCCAGTGGAACTCTGGATGCAGCGGACGCTCCCACAGGGTCTCTCCATCTGTCCCATCGACTGCTAACAAAAACACACATGGCGAGGGCAGATCTGGGAAGAATACAGAGTGTGTCTGAATTACACAAACCAAACCTATAACACAGAGCCACCATATAGAGAGCAATCCAACGCATGTTTCATCAAAGAATGTGAAACTGAAGATCACTTTATACCTGCACATGTTTTATTGTTCTGACTGCCGTCTGTGTTTTTGACGACAAACAGGACATCCATCACCTTGTCCTTGCTTGTGTCCTCAATAGCTAAGAAGTCATAGGTTGCTGCGCCAGAGAAGGAGAGAGTAGCAGTTAGTAGTTCATTGAAATATTATCAAAATCACAGAATGTCCAAGAACAAAATCTAAATCACAGAAGCTGCAATTTTTTTGATAAAGGAAAAATGTGTGACAAAACAGCATTTTAATGAAGTACTGTAGTGCTGCAGAGATGCCACTGCCTATAAAACTTGTTCTTCAGATGTAAGAAAACATGTTTGTTTGGTACAGACCCCCCAGAAATGTCAAATCATCTTGATTTTAATAGTTCTTTGGTGAAAATTAAAACTGTGATGTAAAAATGCTCAACCCTACGAACTGTCAATATCTGTCAAAATAATTTCATAGACATATACATATATTTAAAAGAACTCTAAGCACATAATTATACACACACCTGTGTCATTGAAGGTCCTGTTCCAAGATGCAAGATATTGTGGTCTGACAGGACAGGGGATGATGAAAGAGAAGGCAAACACTATGGTGAGGCAAATGAACAAGGAGAGGAAGAAGACTGCGGTTCTCCAGTGGGTCAGTTTGGCAAACCCCAAGACTTCTTTGCAGCTCTTTTTCTTAAGCTCTGTTGCTGATGGTGCTGGTCCTGTCTCTGTCCCATCCTCTCCTCTCTTCAGGGGGTCGCCCTCAGTGGCACTGCCTGTGGTCTCCATTGTCACCTCAATGCATTACCGGCACACAGATCTGCTCGACAGGAAAAGGAACTTACAGTAAAACCTTACCTCAATATAAATTTAAAACCCTATTTATTCCACCATGGCATACAGCTTGCTTCTATATCCGTCCCAGTATGGAGTCAACTACAAACCTGCATGTGTCAAAGTAACCAGCAATAACAAACAAAACTGGCTGGCATTCACAGATATAGTACATGAAAAAATACTGAAGACAGCAGTGTCTATCAGTCCAGCTATTTCTGCTGCATCAACCTTTGTGGATCTGAGCCTATTCAGACGTGCCAGCACTGCCTCCAGAGATTTCTCAGCACAAAAACAACAGGCTAGCACACCCTGTTATTTGTTCCCTTGCCAAATTACCAACCTGTTACTCTTAAAAGTGTGTTTGTAAGTTAGTAAGGACATCTCCTGTCAAAACTATGTTAAAAAACAAAAACAAAAAAACAAACAAACAGAGAATTTACCGGACAATGTTAGCTAAATAGCACCTAAAATAGGTCAGTGTCGGATAGCGCTCATTGTTAGCGAGTTCTGGTTTAGAAAGTTCACGGTCAACAGCTGTCAAGTTAGCTAACTTGTTGAGCAAAGGCCAGGCCCAACAACAATGGGTAGACGGGGCAATGTTATCACGAAAGTCCCGCCACTTGAAGCTCAATGAAGAATTTACACTTACACGGGAAACGTGTCTTTCTTTACTGACCACTGTCTTCTTCCAGTGCGGTAGTTCGTTAGGCCTGTCACACCACAGTGCACAGCTACGTAAACAAATCACAGGCAAGCCCACTAACGTGGTAACGTTTCATTGCCTTAAGTTTGTCTCTCGGGGATCGCTTCGCTGTGCCTTCGTTGAAAGTTTTTAGGCCCAAACGATTTTAAAATCCGTCAATGTGACACTAACCTAAACATGAACCTTCTCTAACCATACCCAAATATAACTTCTGGTTAGGAAAGCTACCAGCCGACGACAGTCTGGGAATAGCTGGTATCTGAAAGGCTAAGCTCAAGGCACCAAAAACTCTCTAAGCCGCCCTGATTGGTCAACTCACTCGTTCTTGAATGCTATGATTGGTCAATTTTAGCTCAGTAGCCCGCCCTTTAGCCTTAGCTAATCGGAAGTTTGAAACAACAGGCCCTGTCGTCATTTCCCTAATGTAAAACGGAAACTGGCTAGTCCACGAAATTGAGAAAAGCTGCGAGGGGTGATGCTTGGACGAATAAATAAGCAAATAACCTAACAAAAACACTAAGGAACTGTTTTCAGTTGCTTAATTTTTATATAGCGCTATCGACTGGAGATACACAACAATGTCTGCCCAAGCTCAAATGAGAGCTTTGCTCGACCAGCTAATGGGAACAGCGCGGGATGGTGAGTTGCCGTAGCATGCTAGCTGAGCTAGCTAGCTAGCCAAGATGGAGCCACTGCTGAGGCTGGCTTGTGTTGGTGTGTGATGGACAGACCTGCATGAATGGATGTAGCTACTGCAGAGGGCTGTTTAAAATACAGTAACGTTGCAGTCAAGTAGCCTTTACGAATTAACATTAGGACTTAATGTCTGTATCCATGTTGGCTCATTTTAATTGTAAGAGTTGACACGTTTATTTTAGCCGATACCGCTTATCGTTTAATTATAGCTAGTAGCTAAAGTTAGCTGACGCTACGACTTATTGCAAGTTATGATAGGCGCCATGCTACCCATCATTTAACAATTTATCAATCCTTGGCATTAATCTAATAATAACTAGTTCAGTGGCCAAGATTAACGCGAAATTACTCTGTTGCATTCATAGTATTCGTAGTTGTTACAGTGTAAAATAACACGCAGGCTAGTCATCGTATTAGGCCTACCAATTGTTGCTAAATAAACATTATGGTTAATAGGCCGTGTTATTTCAATGATAAATTAGGCAATTTATTGCAAACGTCGTAATGAGAGAGGTGCCTGTGGCAAAGACATTAGCATATCTTTAATAATCACTTAAGCTCAATTGTGTAGCGTTATTACGAGTTAGTTAAATAGTTAGATTCTTGCAAGTAAAAGTAACCAAGTTAAATCGAAAGTTTTGTAACGATGATTGGACTAAAGTCAAACTACACAAGTACGATTAGCAGAATGTATTTAAATATGTTAATATTCGGGCTGCATAATATTGTTAAAAAAATTTTTTTTTATTGCTATTATTTCAGATATTGCGATAAGCAATATGCGATGTGATAAGTGGTAATTATCCCTTTTTGCATCACAATTTCAATTTTCACTGAAAAAAAAAAAACATGATGATGTGTCATTTGTTGTGGTTTGTCCCAAACATGTTTTCTTACATCTGGAGAATAATACTTTTATGGCGGGGTATCTCTGCAGCACTACCGTACATAAATATAATGCTGTTTTCTCACATATTTTACTGTTATCAAAATATTGCAGTGTTCAGCAATTTGAATAATGTACCTGGCCATTTTACGATTTTGATAACGTTTCAATTCATTGTTCAGTCCTAATAAGTATCTGAAGTGAAAACACTTGTTATGCAACAGAATGGCCTGTGTCTGTGTTGCTTTATATTTTTACTGTTATTACCAATGCATTAATGGTAAGCAGTATTTAAGTGTTGTTGATCATTTGCTTTGTTTGTAATCTGATAATTGCAGTGAGTAAAAGGTATAATATTTGTCTCTAAAAATTTAGTAGAAGTATAAAGTCGCATGAAATGGAATTACTCTAGTAAGTTGAAAGTACCTAAAAATTGTACTTTATTGTTCAAAACAATCTGATATAATTATAGTTTTGTCTTAACTGGTTATTCATAAACCTAGAACAAACTGTGTACCAGCACTATTGCTTGGTGTTACAATAAATAACAACGATCATGACAATAGCCTATTAAGTGAACCAATCTTATGCAAATCTATTGAAAGTAAGTGAATATTATTATCTTTCAACTACTTTTATATTGGTGCTTTGATGTGCTAAAGTACAATTCCAGCCATTTGGATACAGTCATTAAAAGGTAAATCAGCTGTCATGTCTGATTGTCATGGGCAGAAAATGGTGGCTTATTGCTGCCCTGTCGTTTTATAAATTAAATGTTCATCCTGACAGTTGATTGAATAGAACTACAGCCCTGTGGATTATCTTTTACCAAGTTGATAATTCGATCTGTACAGTTAGACTGAATATGTGTTGTGAGTTTGTGCGTGTATGTGTGATGAGATTGATATCAAATTCTTCCCATACATTTGTTGCATACAAACTGAACAATTGTGGCCCCTTTATTTTATTCATTAAGGTTCAGTGTATCTTTGCCAGCCTACATCAATCTGCAAAGGAGTTGCAGAAAAGCCTCATGTTCATCGAGCCGTGAGTCACACATAATTTTTAAAGCTGTTATGATGAATATCCAAACAATTTGTTTGCCTTCCGGAAGTTATTGTAGCCTTTTTGTAATCACACAAATGGGTATATATCTTCAGTGGCAATAGAATTACAATTTGGAGTAGTATTTATGCAGCTTGAGCTAAGACGTCTGGACGCGCTGAATCCAAACGAGCAGTTTTCCATTAGACGTCTTGTTTTCAGAAGGCAGTTTTAGCAGTCATCAAAACAAAAACTTTGCACACATCATTTACAATCTGACTTTTGTATGACTCCCAACTTCTTACTACAGGTATGGGCAAGAAAACTGTTCCCATTTATACTTTTCTACAGCGGGTTTAAAATTCTGCAGCTGAGGTCTTGAAGATGCAGAAGGGTACAGTATGTGGTGCAGATCGCAGTGTGTATAAACTACATTTTTTTCCTTGGATTTCTTTTGTATTTTTGTTTTTGCATTTCTTTTCAATGTTTCATATTTGTTAAAGGCTTGGCTGGAACATTTGTCTGACATGTTTACATTTCTTATCACAGTCTTGATAACAGTCTTTCCTGCATAGTCGAATGTAATGAACACTTTACAAAGTCAGTACTAGTTAATTGAATAAAGTTATTTACCAGTATAATGTCCCATCTGGCTAATCTCATCATGCTCTACATTTACTGATTGGATGTTGAGCCTTATCACAAGTTAAACTGAGTTGAGGCTCTAACATTACCATATTTTTATTGAGTCTTGGGTCAGGTAAGAACAAAGAATAAGTGGAAGCACCTATACAGGCACACATGTAACTTTAACTTCTTCAATCTTGCCACATACATAGATAATGCACGTAGTCTAGCAGAGGCACAGTTATTTTTTTTACAGATAAATATGTTACACTAATGAAGTCTATACAACACTTTGACAATCAGAAATATAATAATTGTTTTTCACTCGTATGTGGGCACAAAATGCTTGAATGCAGTTATAATGACACCTATCTGCCCAATGAATGTAGTACATTTACAGTAATGTGTATTAAAGCACTGGATACCTCGCCTCTGCTAAAGTATGTGAGGTCTTTCTTACTGGTTGTTTTCTGGACTGTTTCAGGGGATGAGACGCGACAGAGGGTCAAGTTCACTGACGAGCGAGTCTGCAAAAGTCATCTTCTAAACTGCTGTCCACATGACATCCTGTCTGGAACGGTAAGTGGCCTACAGTTTAGGTCTGATCACCCACAAAGATTCATTTATATTATTCGTCTTTTTGTTGACGTTTTTAGATAAGCCTGTAGTGGGTTTCTACCTCACCTGCACATGTATTCTACTTTTACTGACTTTGTTTCTATCTGACCTTACTTTTTAAAAATGTGCAAATAAATATTATTTATTTCACAGGGCATCAGTAAACTGCAGAAAAGAAGAACTAAATCGTGCACTATAAGTAATTGTAAACCAACTGATATCATTAATTCATACAAGTTTGTACTGTTTGAGTCATGTCTGCATGTGTTTTGTTGACAGCGTATGGACCTAGGAGAGTGCACGAAGATCCATGACCTGGCACTTCGAGCAGATTATGAAATTGCCTCCAAGGAGAGAGATCTATTCTTCGAGCTTGATGTAAGTGATGTCCTAGAATAAATTCTAAAAGATACAGTGTGGTTACCATAATAACAAAACACAGATTAACTGTTGGTGTGGGTAATGGGGCTTTAGTATGACCACATAAGCTGCACTGTTTCCAGCTAATTTGACTATTTTTAACAGTTTCTGCTGCTTTTGTGAAGAACGTAGCTCATGGCTCATTCATCCACTTTATTGACATTGTAGCTAAGTGTTACACTAGTGCTTTTCACCAGTACCCCTGACTGGCAGACACAAAACAACCTCAGTTCTAGACAACATGAATTTGCAACAACAGTGTTTGCTCAGCATGATTTGGCTCAGTGGTTGCAGACGATGTAAATGCGGAGTTGACTATAAAGTAAATGCCTCAAGCATCCCAATGACTTGTTTAGGGAGCAGTTGACTTCTATCTGTTGTCTATCAATCAGCATAGCCCTTGTGAAAGTACCCAGTGTACCAATGTATTCAAATCTCCAGAGTCAGTTTTTCTGTCAACAAATTTTAATCGCTCCTAAAGGCGGTGGATCACCTGGAGTCATTCATTGCTGACTGTGACCGGAGGACAGAACTCGCCAAGAAACGCCTGGCTGAGACCCAAGAAGAGATCAGTGCTGAGGTGGCAGCAAAGGTGAGTGAAAATGTGTAATGTGATACCCATACCTGTGTGAACGGAGTCTTTGAACATTTTTCTGTTCAAAGACTCCTTTTTCTGTGTGTTCTACAATAGACCTATCAGATGTAAATTGAGTTGTTTGTGCTGTGTTGCAGGCAGAGAAAGTTCATGAGCTGAATGAGGAAATTGGGAAGCTCCTGGCCAAGGCTGAGCAGCTTGGAGCTGAGGGCAATGTTGATGAGGCCCAGAAGGTCCTGCAGGAAGTGGAGAAGGTCCGCACCAGGAAGAAGGATGCTGAGGTGAGAAAGAAGTGTTTAGGAGGTACTTTCAGCTTAAGGGAGTGCAGCGTTTGTGTTTTCCCTTATATTCATAATTCCTTCTTCTGAGTCTTTAATGACTGTTTTTTTTCCTTTTGTGTCTCTACCCAGGAAGAGTACAGGAACTCTATGCCGGCCTCCAGCTTCCAGCAGCAGAAGCTTCGGGTGTGTGAGGTGTGCTCTGCTTACCTGGGTCTCCATGACAACGACCGCCGTTTGGCCGACCATTTTGGTGGGAAGCTTCACCTGGGCTTCATCCAGATCAGAGAGAAACTGGATCAGCTAAAGGTATGAGCTAGCTTGTTCCAACATCTACACTGTTACACCACTACCACAACAAGCCTAAATTATTTAGGAGTGACACGGAGCTGATGATTGGAATATGTACAGAGAAGTAAAAAATGGGTCATAAACTGTCTGGAGGTTTGTATAAAGGTGGTTTCACCTCTAATCTGCACTGTTTTTATTTTGATCAGAAAACCGTGGTCGACAAGCAGGAGAAAAGAAACCAGGAGCGCTTAAAGAGACGAGAAGAGAGGGAGAAAGAGGAAAGGATGAGGAAGAGGTGAGGGCAGACACTTAAGATCCTGGACACATTTATGGAAATTAATTTGTTGAATAAAGTGGATGTTTTTCTGTTCAAACTTATGGTTTTTGCATCCACTTGTCTCATAGGACCAGATCACGGAGCAGAGAACATAGAAGGTAAGAAAGTTACTCTATCTACGTTTAAATCAATCACTTGTTCTGCTTAAACCGATTTGATAAATTATAATTTGCGTTGTCTTCTATTTTTATCAGGTCCCGTTCTCGTGACCGCAGAAGGAGACGCTCGCGCTCCTCATCACGAGACAGGCGCCGCTCACGCTCACGCTCCAGGGAGAGGAGGAGGAGGCATCGCAGCCGGTCCCGCTCTCGCAGCCGCGGACACCGTCACAGCCACGAGCAGAGCTCCAAACACAAGTAAACACAGAACAAAGCCAACACAGTTCACAGCGAGACCACACAGAACGTAACTACCAAGTATCAGCTTCAACACATTTATCACTACTGCAGCCTTTTCAGGCGTGGTTTTGTGCGTCCGCAGACGGTTGAAAGGTGACAGACAGGTTATGACAACATTTCATTCTAGGTCAACAAGTGCAGACACATCGCCGCCTCATTAACATTCATTGACATCACTCAGCAGCAGTAGTAGTAGTAGGGCTGAAACGATTCCTTGAGCAACTGCACGGTGCGTCTGTTTCTGGGCACCATCCATCACTCTACCACCCCTCCTACAAAAATGTGTGTGCATGTGTGTATACAAGTCTATGTGTGTGTGTAAAATAATTAACAATGGAGAGAAGAGAAAAAAAAGAGTATCAAGCAAGGGGGACTAATAAAGGACATTCTTCTCCTTAATAAAAATCATCAATGCAAATTTATTGATGGTTTGTTTTATCAATATAAATATATACAGCACAGCTGTGGTGCAAAAGTATTAGTAGTTTGTCTGGTTCTGCAGTATAGGCTGGGCCTTCAGGCGTTTCCAGTGGTTTAACTTGGAAACTGAGCATGGTTGTCATCACAGAAATCACAAGACTGTGATGTTTATTGTACCATTGGCAATATCTGCTGCTGGAGCTCCACAGCTCTCCTTTGTCACACTCTAAGCAGAGCAGCTGCAGTCTTCTTGTCTGTGACGCAGCCATCAGCATTGATTTGCCATGATGTGTGATGTCTAACCAGACAGGTAGTGCTGTGGGATGTTGTGAGAGACTACGGAAACTTCTACATCAGAGGCTTTTAAACACTTGCAGATTAATTCAACCGTTTTTTAAAAATTATTTTTGCTGATCCCAAACTTGAAACCGTGAACTGTGAACCATGAGTTTTGTGATCTGTAGCACCCCTTGTCATGGGTGATAAAGCCGAAAGAAATATCAGATTAAAAGATGTTTGAAGGAGCTACCAGCCACAGCATCTGAATCATGCCGATGATGACGTTTTGACCGAAGCTTCAAGTTATTTGTAAGTGTATAATCTCTTTGGTCTTGAGCAGATTCATAAGCAGGAAATTGCACTCTCTTGAGGTCACAAATCTAAATAAACTCCTTCAGACTGTTATGAGACAGATTATAATATGGCTCTTTACAAATTCACTTTTGCTTTCTCATTTTCTGTATGCTCGTACTTGTTACTTCCCTGAATGTCTTGTACGGTCTCGTCACTCAGGTCGTCCAGGGACCGAGAGCGCTCATCCAGAGACAGGTCACGGGAGCGAGACAGGCGGGACGGTATGAACGGCAGGTCGGACTCCCGCCGAGCAGACGACAGGGACATGGGGGACCTCTGAGGACCAAACTCCCGTCAATCCATCAACGACACACGACCTCCTCCTGTCTCTCTTTCACCTGTCTGTCCATTTATAATAACCTGATGTTACACACAGTCCTCGCCTTGACCCCTCTGTTCTCCCGCCTGCCTCCTTTCTTTGCGTTAACAGTTAATGCAGCCGACCCAGAGTGTACCTGAAATACTTTATGGATTCAGTTTTCTAGCATCCAGGTATATCAGAAGATTGCACTGGATGGGGGGGATTAGTTATTGATCAGTAGTGGAGTGTATTGTAATACCCACATCTGTAATTTGGTGGCTGTCTGTATCCAATCCATCCCACGTCTTGTTATAAACGACCCCACAGAGAGATTCAGAAAAAGTAAACTGATGGTCTGCTGGACTGAAGCGTAAAATGTAACTGATTCATATTCTTTTATTATTATTATTAACTGATGGTCTTTTGATACAGAATCTGTCTGTAAATATGTTTTGGGCCTACTGATTGTCATGGTCTGAAAAGCCTCGTCCTATCAAGTTTTTTTTTCTCTAAATCTTCTGAAGATTTCTTTTCTCCTGGTGAACGACATTTGTTGTCGTGCAGTTCTTGAATGTCTGTCCACATATACTTAGTTTGCTGAAGCCCAGTTCAAGTTTTTAGGAACCCAATTCAAAACCAAAAGGTTTTAAAGTTGCGATTATTAGTATCAACCTTGTTTCTTCCGTTGTCCACTTTAATTTTATCAAGTTTTTTTTAATTGTCAGTAGCGAAGGGAATCTGATGGAGAGTTTGGCCAGTAAGAATAATTGCTTGTTTTGAAGTCTCTTGTTTCATTATTTGTTTTCATCTTGATTTCTTTTATTTAAGATAATGAAAATGGTAACTTCAAAAGTTAGTGTTGGCATGTGAAGCAGTAGGTTCAGAGATGAATCATTGGAAATTCAATACTATAACTGTACATACCTTTATTAGTCAAAATCATAAAGTTGAAATTTTGGCCCAATTTGAACGAATTCCTGTGAATAGATTTATAATTGCAAACAGATTTTAATGGATGCATTGCTTTAACCTAATGTGTGAAGTCATATCTGTTTATGTTCTGCTGGAAATCTTTCTTTAAAATCTCAATTAAAAAAATACCACCATTTTAATCTTTATTGTCTGCTGGTCTTTCTTGTCACGGTTTTGTTAATCATGGTTGAATTATTAGTATTTTACAAAGATAAATACATTTCATTTAAGTTAGTCCTTAACCTACTGGGCATAAACAACAAACATATGTTACAAATAGTGTAGTTTAATGTTTACATATTTCATTTGAACAGCACCTGCTTAAATTAAAAGCTTACATTTGTGATTTGCTGTCAAATAATTTGTTTTTTATGATGAAGTCATGTCATCATGCCCCTCATAACACACTGGTCTTCACAGACCGTGTTGGAGGGTCAAATCACCATCATGTTTGTCCTCTGGTGAATATAATTAATAATCAGGAGTTCACACCACCAGAAGAACACAATCCATCTGTGAACAATTCATGATGTGGACGCCTGCTGCTGCTCATAACGTGCTGCTCTCCAGTTTTAGATCAACCTTCATTTTCTGTTTCTCCATGACGGCCTCCAGCTCAGTGGCTCTTCGGGCATCCTGTGAAAAACAGGAGTCAGTTAGGATATTATTGACAAGAATGCTGTGGTAATACAAAGATCTATAATTTAGCATCTGATATTGACTTAAAAAGGTGTTAATGTGGCCTACACAGCTGACTGGACACTTCCTCCCTTATGACAGCTAATTAGCAAGGATGTAATTTAACATAAACAGGGTTAAAACTAAATAACTAAATATTTCATAAAATACAGACATGACAAAATAAACTGGCTCCAAGTCATCAGGAAGGCTCATGTAATAAATTAAAAGACAAATAATTTAAGACCCTAGCATTCAGAAATTAGAACGGCAGTCCACATAGTGAATTTAAGGCATAGACGGTATATTAAATAGGTTGAATCCCTATTTAATATACAATCACTGGTGATGCGAGTTGTTTCCAAACGAGAACGTGCTGGTTGTTGGAGAAGCCAGTATTTCAACTAAATATGTTGCCTTAATCTCTGGTGTCATATCATGGTCATTTTATGATGTAGTAGAGTAAAATATATTACAGATTTCTCTTTTAATATTGGACATTTATTCCAAATCTCTGACACTAGATTAATTATGTCTTTGGTAACTAATCAGTAATGCCAAGGATTGTTTTCTCAGTCACCACGGGGCATTTACAGAATTTTATTGATATGAAATAAAATTAGAATCGGTTCTCAAACTATTATTTTACCTGATTCTGCATCTAAAAACTATAACTGGTGCACTTTTGTGTCACAAAGACCGAATGCATTTTAGTGTCAGTGTTACTATTCTGAAATGATCTGCAAAAATAGGTTTGACATTTGTAACCTGCTGTGTTTGTAGTGTGTGTGATTTAGTTGAAAAAAGTCACAGTATAATTTATTGCTACTCTACTTAAAACATATATGACACTCAGGATTTTTTCTTTGCTTGCTGTAAAAAGTAAAAATAAGATAATGTAGAACTTAATTAATAGAGTAAAATATTAAATATAGTGTATATGTAGTATGCCTAATACAATAACAGCAGAGGTAAGACAAAAAAAAAAAAAAAAAAAAAAAACTGAAATAAACTAAAAAGTAGTATTTGCAGTGAAAGTAACGTAACTGTTCCCTGATCTTGCTACACACTGCTACACATATTTCTTGATTACTGGTCCAATTTGTTGTGTGCTTATTGGATAGTTTTGTCATCAATGCACTGATAAAAACTGGGAAATAAGGTCCAGCTTTAAAGTAGCTGTAATTTTCCTTTAATTTAGTGACAGAACAATTTTTGATCCAGCTTTAAAGTAAACATAATTCTTGTTTAATTTACCTCTAGCAGGGCTTTCTGCACAGTGAGCTGGCTGTACACTCTGGCGCCCTCATCTGGAATCACAGATCGTAGCTCCTCCTTGTTGAGGGAGAAGAGCTGGGCTCCTGTCAGCACTCCCAAACATGTCACCGTCCTGAGGGACAAAAAATCCAGTCAGAATCTAAACAGTGAAAGCTTCTCTACTGAGCATTTTTCATCCTTACAAGCTTTGTATTACAACAAAATTTATCCAACCAGAACCAGAAAATATACAC
The DNA here is from genome assembly GCA_027495735.1 of Lutjanus campechanus. Taxonomy (NCBI): domain Eukaryota; kingdom Metazoa; phylum Chordata; class Actinopteri; order Lutjaniformes; family Lutjanidae; genus Lutjanus; species Lutjanus campechanus. Next base: position 33,778 of record JAJHUR010084304.1, read on the forward strand.
TGATACAAGAGATCATCATGCGGTTCATTTCATTTTAATAAATCAGTGTTAACAGAAGGAGGTCACTTATGTTTTAACAAATAAATGCCATTATACTAGCAGCACTCCCAGTGTGTAAACAGGTCTGTCATCACTCACGGTTCACTGAAGCCCTTCCCTCGAAGCCACTCGGCCACCTCCTCTGGAGGAGAGTGGTACTCCAGAGGAACGGAGGTCTCTGAGGAACGAGGGATGACCAGAGGTTTGTTCAGACCAGACTTGGCATTGGTCAGCCTCTGGAGCAGCTCGTCGTTCACCATCATGACTGAAAAGATTCAAAGTGACAGAAAGAACAGTGATATTGAAGCCTTACATGCCGAAATGATAATGTTAACTACAGGACTCAGAAGGACAAATACACATTAATTCATTTTTTTTTTAAAACAACAATGTGTTTTAAAGATAGTGTTGGGCCTTAAAATGCCAAAATTGTTCAAGTTGACTGAATTTGAAAAGACAAGTTGAGATAATTTTGTAATTATTCAAACAAACATTTCTAGTCAAATAAACTTGATATCGTTTCAGTTGTACTCTCTGTTCCATCACACTGACAAACATTACAAACAAATTTGTTTTCTTCAAATAATAAAAACGAAGAGTCTCCGGAGAGTTTTAGCTCTCAAACAATGCATGCTGGGAAGTCTACTAATATGCTAATCATGTTTCCTTTAGAAACTTAATTTCACGAGTTTATCAAACTTTATAAAGTACATTCAGTCCACTCATCATTTCCAGTAAAGTCCAGACTTTACGTTCGAAGAACTTGTGTTTATAAGTTCTGAAGTGTGATGAAAATAATAAGACAATATCAACCCCTATGTTCAAAGCATCGTATCATATAATCTATGTGACAAACCCATGTAGTTTGGTACCTTTATTATCTGTGTCGTCTGCAGCTGGTATATGTTGGCTGTATGGTGGTAAGCTGCGAGGACGCTGTGGAGAATGGGTGGGAGCCAGGGAGGGGGCCTGGGGTAGAGCAGGAGGGCTGGGTGGTACGACGGAGAAAGTCTTGGCGAGGGGCGGAGGAGCTGGAGCCTGCAGGAATGTGGAGCGGAGATAAAATAAGACTGGAATCCACTCCAAGGTATGTTCAGGTGAGAGCATACCTCTGTGCTGACGTGATTTGTGTGTGTGTGTGTGTGTGTGTGTGTGTGTGTGTGTGTGTGTGTGTGTGTGTGTGTTTGTGTCTTACACTGGGGGGTCTGCTGCTGATGGGGCTGGGGCTTTCTATGTGAGCCATGGGTTCCAGGATGTTGAAGGGAACAAATCCGATCTGGTTGAAGCGATTACGACACTTCCACCAGCGCTTAGATGATTCAATCACCTGTCAGACAGATGAGACACCATTATTCATATGTTGTCATGATGCATTTTGGTGCTAAAACTGTACATATATATGAACTACAGCCAAAATAACTAACCTGCACTTTCAATTTTAACATGCACAGACCCAGAACAGCTACTAAATTGACCTTTTGGCAAGATTGTTTTTGCTGTTTGCCCTTTGTTTGGTTATTTTCTATCTTGAAAAAAATTTAACTTAAGCTTTGTTTTCTCATTCCTTTAGAGTTTAGACAGATCTTTTTTAACAGTCTTCTTTAAAAAACTACAAAACATTTACTCTGTGCACAAGCTTCACGACGGGTTCCTGAATGCACCATGAGCACTGTGTTTTCACATGAATTACTTGTCTTCATTACCTCGAGTGTCTCCCCCTGCTGCACTGAAAGCTCACTGCTGTTCCTGGCTATGAAGTCGTATGTGCAGCTGTAGACTCTCTCAGGCTCTGGTGCCAGTGAGCTGCTATCTCTGCAAGGAAAAGAAGATAAATGCTGTTATCATGCAGTCAGGGGTCAATTGTTTGCAGCTAAGTTATTTGCTTCTTAAAGGCAACCCAGAGGGCATTTTGTTGTGTTTGGTCCTCTATAAGGGCACTTTAGAGGGCACTTCACCACATTTTGTCCATTAGAAGGGCACCCTGTCTGACATTTTATCATGTTTCGTTCACTATAAGTGCACCTTAGAGGGCACCTTATCACATTTTGTTCACTGGAAGTGCATCCCAAGGACACATAATCATGTTTTGTCCACTGGAAGGGAGCTTTAGAGGGCACACCACATTTTATCCACTCACAGGACACCCTAGAGGGCATTTTATTGTGTTTTATCTAACATAGGGGCATCCAAGAGGGAACTTTTGCATCAATTTTATAGACCATTGAGACACCGGGGGGCGCGCTCGCCTCCATTGTCCCCCCTTGAGTCCAACAGTGACCACAATCTATGAATATGCAAATATTTTTTTTAGACATGTCTCTTACTACACTATAAAGTCCATTCTCAGTGTATGTGCACTGGGGGCTTCAAGTTTCTACAACACACTTGCATAAGTTGCAAATTGGACCAGGACTGACCTCTGAACTAGTTGTGATGTCACAAATCATGCTTGTAGGCCCGCCCCTTAAAATCAGACTTTCAGTGAGCACAGAGAAACTTTCTACTTTCAGCAGATGAATGTAAAAACACCCCTCCAGTGTCACACTCTGCACATACATCACTCTGCACAGAGCAGCTCAAACACCCAACTGCAGGAACAAGAACAAAAACATTTTTGAGCGGAGGGGGACTTTAAAGATGACCTACGTTTCATCACTGACGTGGGTGTTGGGAGGTCCGAGCAGCTGAGGTGGTTGGTCCTGCTGTGGGTGAAAATGAGATAGGACATTTATGAATTTAGAGTACACACACAAAAGCAGAGAGAAAAGGGTAAAGAGGTGATCATACAGAGGAGTTGAGGGTGGTTAACAAAATAAAAGACGCAAAAGTTTGATAAACATACACAGAGCTTTGACAGTTTCCTCTTTTGTGAGTAAGCTTACAAAAGAACAATCAGGCAACTTGCAGAGATGAGTCAAATATCCTCCTTATTCAGTGTTCGAGTTGCAACTGTATTCATCGGAAAAACACGTCTAACACAATCATTGCATGTAGCAGTGGGAGTACTGTTAACAGTGGTGGAGGAAGTATTCACATCCTTTACTGAAGCAAAAGTACTAATACCACACTGTAAAAATACTCTGTTACAGGTGTTACAGCTGAAACCATGAAATGTTTTTAGACTATTTAAAAAATTACTTACTCTAATAATTGATTAATTGAGTAATTGCTGTACTTAGGTACTGAGGTAAAGTACAAATACCTATTAGTACAGTGTGTGTTGTGTTCCACCACCAGTTAATAATGATACTGTTGCAAAAACCAGAGGTGGGAAGTAACAAAGTACATACTCGAGCAATGTACTTTAAGTACATATTCAAGGTATTTGTACTTTACTTCACTATTTTCCATTTTCTGACATTTACACATACAACAGACACACAAATATTATGTGTCTGTTATTACGTTCAACCTCTGTGTAGTGCTTTTACACACGTATTTGGAGCATTCCTCTCTTCTGACACGCAATGCAGCGAGCGTCTAACCCATATCGCACACGTAGGTATTCCATACCTCTTGTTTTACTTGGAGGTCCTCATATTTGTGCTGTGACTCAACCGGATCCTCCCAAACCTGCCCGTCTGCCCTCACAGCTTCCGGCTTCCAACCATCCAAGAAGACGGGGGTGTATGGAGCTACAGGCCCTCTGAGCTGAGAGCTGAGAGAGCACAAAAAAAAAAAAAGAGTCACTGCACTGGTCCCCGCTGCACTTGGGTTTTACGTCACAGTGTGACCAAAACTATGATTACAGTTAAACAGTTCCATCCATTTCTGGGAAGTTAATACCAAAGCTCACATTTTGGTTTTAAAGCAGCCAGTAGCCACTATTTTGTGGTTAAATACCTTCACATTCGACCATTTTCATGCCTGAGAAATTCCTCTCAACTATGTGTTGAATGTGACCACCAATATTATATAGTTGGCTGGTGTTACACTAAAATTTCTCATTAAAACTTTATGTCATTGAGAGGATCTTTAAAAAGTAATAAATCAAATGTAATTTCACTGCAGGTTTTATGGTTTTGTGCAGCTGCAGAGCTGTGAAGAATTTCCATCATATGATAGATGAATGAGCAGCCAATACTTGATATATAACATTTTATAATATGCATTTATCATCTTGATTTACTGACAAAAATGAATCCCATAAGATAAGACAACAAGCATATTAATTACACCATGATTTTCCCTCAAGACAGAAGTTCAATAAATTATATGAAGTAATATGAATTAGAACTAAATGATTATCCTTTTAAAAAATATATATTTAATAATTACAGGCAAATAATACACACAGTACTAACGACAATATGAAGAGATTAAAATATAATTCCAAAAACAATTAAAAAAGACAGCCAGACCAAATAGAAGAAACATTTTTTTTAAAAAGAAAAGGGAAAAAACAGTCAAATTTAAGGATCTTTTCAGTAAAAAAAAATAAAAAAATAAAAAAGAAGGAAAAAAGGAACTGGATTCACAATGTATTTTTATTTTTATTTTTTAGAAAACTTAATTTCAGATTAGTTCCTCATTGAGCTTTAAATATTTCATTAATTTTACCTCAGGCAATAATCATATTTATTATCTGGGGACAGATAATTTTATCCAAGATCTCTAATATAAGATTTAAAGGTGCAAATTTAAAGTGAAAGTTGTTTAAAGTGAAAGTGTTTTTCACATAAAAAACAAAAAAAAAAAAAAACAACACATCCCATGACTTTCTGATCCAGTGAATGTTGGCACTGACCGTGGGAGTGTCCAGTTGGGACCCAGAGACGTCCACAGCTGTCGCTCCTCCTCGTTCAGGTTGTCTTGTAGCAGGGTGATGGCAGAGCTGGTCATGGCGGGGCTGGACACTGAGGCTCCAAGAGCTGGTCCCCCTGTTGTTTTCACCATCTGTACACACACACAGATAAGACAAAACCAGTGTTCATGCTCCCAGTCTGCAAGAACAGGTCTGATACTGAAGTCAACAATCACTGCCGAGATAGAAAAAGTGAAGTTGATGATATTCCTTGATTGCAAATTTGTAGATGTTTGATTTTTCATTAGGCCAAACACAACTTTTTTTCTTCTGTTGGAGGGCTGACTAGGGATTAGAAGTGTGCAGAGACATCATTATATTTTAATCTATATCTGTTCAACCAACAAAATGATCTGTTTCTGTATCTGTATTCAGGTGGAAAACCAGAAGTGACCAGATGTGATTATTGGTGAAAGTCACGTTAAGTCACCTGTTGTACCTATAAAGCATCAAAATGATTTAATAGTGGTATATGATTAATTGTCAAATATATTTACACATCCTCGTACTTTACTTTTCATCTCTCTTTTGAGAACTGAATGAGCTGTCTGAATCCCTCCACTGCTTCTCTTTGACAAATCAGAACTGAAAGATTCTGTTTTGCATCAGTAATATGAGCTCTACAGATATACAGCTATATAAAAATATCCCTGAGCTGAATAAACTTGGTGCTTTAAATTAGTGATTTAAGGTGCAACACAGATGCAGCTATGTTGAATCATGGAACTGACTCAAACACATTCCTTGGGTTTTCACAGTTCAGATTCAGGTGCATCTCTTCTAGGGATGTTAATCATTAATCATTGATTGATTCATTGCTGTTATGAATTTAACCGATTAAAAATTAATTTCCAGACAATGTATGTTTTTTTTCCTCCAGAGCTCACTATTTGGTTTGTTCTGCCTTGTTAGAAATGGCAGTAATTGAGCCCCATCTGACACTGTCGAATAAGAACAGGCAGTTTCAAGCGAGAACCTCACTGCTATTTTATTATTCTGCTTGTTTAAATCGTTTGTGCTTCATAAAAAAAATAAAAGTAATGTGTTGCTAGAATTGTTCAAATAAAACTTAAACTGTGAAAAAGACGTGTGTTTTCTATCTTATTAACTATCATTTTGGGAGAATGCACAAAATTTGCAACCCTAAAGCTGACACAGCACAGTCACAAACACACAAAGCCTAATGGATCTACACACATTAAAGATTGACATACAGATGTGAGCTTGTGTGATTTCATTTGGGCGTGCCAGTACACACAAATCAAACACACCCATTCCACGCTTTGATTGTCCTGATGAGGACTGATTCATACCTGAATAGATGAGCTCAGGCATCAAAAATCAACCGAGACACACCTGAATGCTTCACATTTTATTTGAAATTTGTCAAATGCTGCCTATGTTTGGATTCTTTTAGATTATTATCGTGGCTTTAATGACAGACCGATGGATTTGGATGCTCCTTGAACCATAAATTAAAGTAGATAAATGTTATTAGACCTAGTATTTTGTCTTATTTTCTAGATCTGATGACACTTTTTTTTTTTAAGAAAGTCATAGGAGGAACCAAATCACCAACTCTGTGATTCAGCAGTCAGGGGACAGACAGGAAGGCAACGTGGCACTTCTGGCTAAAAGATTGTCCAGCTCAAATTAAAACCAAATGCTTTGGGCCGAGAAGTGGTGGCTGCATACAAACACAGCCACGGAAACCAGATCAAACAAAATGCTGCATTTAGCAAGTGTTTGTAGTTTCAATTAGGACTAGCACGCCTTGTGCAAATACCGAATGGAACGTGTAGTTTCTGGCAACATTACTCAACTACAGTCACGGCTTTCCTTTATTTTGACTTGACATGCTCAGCTCAGCTCTGCCTATTATTCTGGTTTTGAACTATAGTCTTCAGGTAAATAGTTAAAATAACATTATATAACTTAATTATTATGGCAGTTTCAAAATGTTATCCTCTCCTTTATCCTCTGTTCACCCACCCTCAAAGAGTAAATGATGTGACATCACGAGGCACATGGACACTAGATGTATTTTAAGATGTTAGTCATGTCTGACTCAGGCTTTCTATCTGTGCTGCTATAAAAGACGAGGACTCGTGTTTACAACAATAGCAACAACAGGTGGCTGGTGGACACGTAGAGGTTATAATGCTCACTCACTATGTCCAGAGGTTTGAATACATGGTGAACGAGCTCCTCTGATGAAGGACCAGAGATGGTTGATTTCAAACGGGCCTGCAAAGACACAATTTGGATGATTTACTATGTGGCGTAGAAAGACAACTATAACAAATGAAATGTGGCCTGACTGAATACACACCAGCAGGCTGAAGCAATATTTAAATTTCTGGAAGATATCGATGAACTCCTCCTCTGGCGGAGGGCGGGCCTTCGCAGTGAGTAAATCCTCTGTTGGTCAGGAATGTCGACACACAAAATACAAGAAAACAGGTCATCTTGGTGTTATCAGAAGCCACAGCTCTGTCATTTCAATTTGAAATATTCAGTAACTTTCTATGACATCCATGTTGATAATGCATTATAAACACTTATACTCTACATTTCAACTAATATTCTCCTATTCTACTACTTATTCCATCTTAGATTTATGTTATTTCACACTTATAGATCCAGTTTCTCAACATTTTCATTTGCTCTTGTCATATTTTGCAGTACGATACATATATTTTTGCATATTACCTATATTTATTTTCTGTTATACAGTGTAGTATAATGCACAGAGGATACAGTATTTTTTAGATATTTTATATATTTATATTCCAGAACAAGAGAAACTGTTTCACGCCAGTTTTCATCAATTTCCACCAGGATCAATTACAGTTAACATCTCTCATAAATATTAATAATAACAACAACAATAATTATGAAGCATTTCAAAATGACTTACAAGGTCATGTCTCATAACACTTCATAATGCTGGTCACTCACTGACTTGTTGTTGTGTTGCTGCTGTGTTGTGTGCTTGTTGTCTTTCAGTGTGATGGCTCCTGGTTGTAGCTGCCCACTGCTTCCAGGTTGCATGTAAACTTGCCCCATCCTGCAGTGTGTAGGCTCCCTGACATAATCTTAAATTGTTCAGACGATTTTTTTTGTCCTTTATTAGAATCAGCATTTTTGTAACTTTCCTGAACTTAAACTAATTTTTGTTAAATAAAATTCCTTTCTTTTAGTGAATCCTTCATGTGTGCTTCCCTTATCTGCTGTGGTCTCAGAGCCAGGCCATAACGAACTGGGGGCTCATGCTGGAGCAATATGAATATTTGAGTTCTTATAATTATAATTATACAGTGCTATAAGCAGATTATAATACATTATTAGTATGTTTAAGATGCATTATAGACATAGGTGAGAGTGTTACCAGATATTCATGTGCGTATCATCTGCAAAACTATCTATCTTTACCTTCAGCACTTTGCTTTTTACTTTTCTTCTTTTTCTTCTTCCTCTGGCTCAGCACCGTTGCAGCCTCCGCAGCCTGCTGCAGCTTGCCCATAAAGGACTCAATGTCATCAAAACAGTGATTGAGGATCCCCTAAAGGAGGGAGAGAGAGCCCAGTTTGTTATGAAATTTGGAAATAAATCATAGCCAGAGGTGACTGAACACATTCAGACAGGTAATGAGGAGGCGTACCACTTCTCTCTCCGCTCGCAGGAAAGAGATGTCAGGCCCGCCGTTCATGCCGTTCGCTGTTACAGAAGAGAGGAGAGGATTCAGTTGGTCATGTCAAATACTTCTCTAGCATTCATTTGAAAATAATTTTCTTACCTCTGAGTCCTGGGTAGGGTGGAGGGTTGACTGGTGGGGGATTTGGGGCATGTGGGATAGGGGGGTTTGGGATGTCATAGGGGTCGATCATCTCGCCCCCACTCTGAGGAAGCCTACAAGATAAGACAAGACAAGAGGAGAGTTTCAACAATACAACACTCCACCATTGTGCTCCGGCTGGGAATTTCATCATTTTAGGGGCAAGGTCAATTTGCTTTTGGTGTGGTGTTCAAGGCCGTCAAATAAAAAAAAAAAGACTTTAAGTCTGTGTGAGTTTATTATTATTAGTCATTACTTTGATATACTAACTCATTATTCTGAGATATTAAGTCATTTCTTTTGACATACTTCGTCATTATTTTGAGAAAGTTTCTCATTATAAGGACTTACAGGATCTTTTTTTTCATTACATTGACAGAAATTAGCTTCCATAGGAGCAACAGGGCTAGCAGCAATAGCAGATGAACATGGAAAGAGGTGGTGACTTCAGATGGGGCAGTTAGGGCGGGGCAAGAAGGCCACTCTAGCTACAGGGCACATAATATTTTGACGGTGCATGAGAGCAAACTGTGGGGCCATGTACGGTGGCCATGGCCTCCGTGATCCTGCCCTGCTTGTACTAAAGGTAATAAAGGTTCCAACTAGAAACATAAAGGTTTTAAAAAGGCTTTAGTAAAGGTTCCACTTGGAACCCTTTCAGAAAGTTCTACCTAGAAGAAACATAAAGGGTTATACCTGGAACTATCTGTGATAGCTTTCACCCCAAACCCCCAATGAGATGTTCTACAGAGAACCCTTCTAGTTAACATCTTTATTATTGTCTATTGCTCTAATAAGAATTCCTCTCTTCTCATCCTTCTCTATACATGCTTAGAAATAATGGTGGTATATAGAACCATACAGGGTTCTTCTGCTTTGCCCCTTAAGAGAACCCTTTTTGGTTCCTTCTATTAAGGTTCCACTTGGAACCCTTTCAGAAAGTTCTACTTAAAACCCAACATAAAGGGTTATCCCTAGAAACATTTGTGAATGGTTTCAACCCCGACCCCCTATGAGACGTTCTAAGGGTGCTAACAAGAACACACCCAGGATGTTCTACTGAGAACCTTTTCATCTAGAACCCACCCAAGGGGTTCTACAGAGAACTCTCTTATATTATACAAATGATCGCTGATGAAAGAGTTCAAGGTTCTTTTCCAAAAAGGGTTCTTTAGATGAAAAGAGTTCTTAATGGAACTGTGAGACTTACAAAAAAAACCCAGAGGAACCCTTTTGGTAAAAAGGGGTTCTTCAAAAGCAAAAGATTCTGGCTAGAACCTCAGCCCTGCAAGAGAAACCTTTTGGCACCCTTATTTCTAAGAGTGTAGTCATGTCGATGATGGCAGCATCAACACCCTTCAGGCACTTAAACAAGTCAAACATGCATACATAAGCGCACATTTTTGATAGCAGA